>JAHUYU010002784.1:0-14586 GCA_030439765.1 Tripidium arundinaceum | reverse complement strand
GGTTCTTGGAGCAGCTGAAAATACCAACACAATAGCTAAATAAGAAAACGTTCTAGAGAGCTGCATACTTACACAATAATTGTTGCAAATAAAAAACAAAGAAAATTCAGTAAATATACCTGAACCAGGCCGTGGAAATGACAGAATAGCGACATCACCTTCTTTGAAATTCCATTTATATTCATTCATCGGTAGAACGACAACATCATACCATCCTGGATGCATTAACAGTCAGATTACTGCAGTGATTGGATATTCAAATACGTGTTCTAAAAGCACAACAAACCAATCCCACATACCTCTTTCACGTCTATCCACAGTTTTTACTCGCACCGCTACATGTGCATCCCTTCCCACAGCCTCAAGACTCTCCTCATACGAACTATAAAGCTGAGCTCTGCATTCCTCAAAAAGCAAAGGCTCAAAAACTCTAATGTACTCCTCAGCATTTTCAAAGCTTCCAGGAACACACTCAAGTTCGGCCTCCTCTGTTTAGATAAGAAATATATGTTAAATGACAAATTACAACAACAAAGGTACACATGCAAACACAAGAGTGATTTTACAATTTCTGGAATGGAACAAGATAACATCAAAAGTGCGATCATTAGTGAGGAACACATTGACCAAAATATCACTGGACATTCCGATAGGCAATGACCACATCGTAACATGAACAATGAAACACATGCAACTCTACTTTGACCAAATGTAAACAATCTTCAGTACAGAGCTAGTGGCGAAGAGTAACATGGAGCTGCCACATTTTTAATATATCATTTTAAAATGGATGAACAGGGGTATAATCTCCCTGTGTCAAGTCATGGTCCTACTTGTGTTAAACTGTTAATGAGGGACACTAAAACATGGGGCAGTAATTGTTAAAAGGCAGGACCTAAGCAAATTCCACAAATCTTGCATGCATGTAATAAAATGCATATTTCACAAAGAAAAGTTCTACATTTTCCAGAAGGTGAAAATCATATAGATATAACCAAATCAAACATTGACAACAAAGAAGCAACCTGGATTGTGCCAGAACTTGTCATTTCCACGGCCTGGTTCAGGTATATTTACTGAATTTTCTTTGTTTTTTATTTGCAACAATTATTGTGTAAGTATGCAGCTCTCTAGAACGTTTTTCTTATTTAGCTATTGTGTTGGTATTTTCAGCTGCTCAATCAGGCCGATCTAGTAGGAGGGCTATGGGTTCAAATGAGGATGCTGAATCGGAATGTGGACGGCTTGTCGGTACTGTTAGGCGCCATATGCCTATTGATACACGTGATCCTATTGGAGCTATTATCCATTTTTATCTTGGCGATTCATTTGATTCTAACAGGTATGCCAAATTTTGTAATATATGATTGTTCTTGTAGTTGTCATATCTTTCAAGTTCCATTTTCGCAACCACGTTTATCATGGCCTCTACATTCCCAAAGCATGTGAAGATATGTTTGTTTAGCATATTGTTTATCTTTGGAAAGATCTTATGACTGGTTTGTTGTATGTTTGTGTCACTGAAGTTGTTTTATGAGAGAGATTTATAAATCATATAATGTGTTTTGGGTACTTGTACATTGAATTGTCCACAAAACAATACTCTTTAAGATGGATTTCTCTCTAGCTCAGCTTATGATAGGTAAGCTTATTTTGTTTAACTATGTCTAGAGAAGTAGGGATATCTGTTATTTAGACTTTCCTATAGAATGCACTAGAAAACATATAGGGTTATACTTGTTAGAAACTGTAGTTTCGTGTCTGTGAGTAAATAAAATAAGTAACTCTTCTCTAACATACAAGCTTTGTACTGTGTGTTTTTGTTCATGTTCTTGGCACACACGATTCTGTTGAATGGTTGAGATTGAACCCGCTGTTCTGCATTTTACTGCAGTTTTCCTAACTCTAGTTTCTTGAGCACAATAGGTCAAGACTTGTTTATATATGTGTAGTCAGGGCCATGAAGCAGCAGCACAGCGAAGCAGGTAGCCACATAGGGTACACTGATGTTTTCTTGTGTAGTTTTATTGTAAGATATGGTTAGAGCATCTCCAACAGATTACTTATATCCATCCCCAATACTAAAAATATGCTAATACCTAAAAGTTTTAAGTAGTTACTTAAAATTCACCGCCTCTCCCTCAAATGTAGGAGATCCACCCCTATCCACTTTAAAGGTATTGGTAAGTTGGGAGAGAAGAAGAAAAAGGTACACTACTAATAATAGGAGATCACCTATATAGACTTTTAGGAGATGTGGGATACGTAATCTGTTGGAGATGCTCTTAGTATCATAATTAAGCAAGCCATAGGCTCCTGTGCATTGCTGGATTGCTGCCGCTCTTAATATGCCTTTTGGGGCTTTCGTACCATCTATTGTTTTCTCACTGCCACACAAGTAATGGTGCTTCTCAGGTATAGAGTTTGAATGCTTGTGCTCTTAATGTCATGTCCAATGTTTTGCTTCTCTGCTTATTGATCCCATGGCCACAGTATTGAAGACAGAATAATTCTGTCATTACTCATTAGTCAGAAAAAAGAATTTGATAAGGAAACTAGTTTCTTGAGCACAATAGGTCAAGACTTTGAGGCTCATTTGTCCACTGGTGTTCAAGATAATTTGTGAACGATTGCTATAATCAAAGTTACATAAGAGAATTTGATAAGGAAACTACAGTAGGAGTGTAATGTGTGATTTAAAAGGTTGCAATGTGCTGTAGATGTAAAATGTTTGTAGTGTATCAAAGTTCAAATGTTTATCTTCTTAGTCGACAGTCCTTTGTTGACTACAAACAGGATACTATAGGGCCCAAATTCAACTTGAGAACAGGGCCTCCAATGAGGCCGGTACCACCCTGTAGGCTGCGCCTCACTTGACCATAGCAGCCTATTTGGATGAATTGAGCTAAAACTGATTTATGAACTGACAAGTCTGGTATAGCTCTTTGGGTAGTGCTGCCCCACTTAATCCTAGCAGCCTGTTGGGTGATTAATAAACCCCTTTTAGGCCTTGTTTTGATGCACATGTATCCACCTCAATCCATGTGGTTGGGAGCACATGTATCCACCTCAATCCATGTGGGTTGGGATGCACTCCAACACACATGGATTGAGGTGGATACATGTGCATCCAAACAAGCCCTTATGAAGTTCTATCTTCTATGTGCTTGATTGCTAACTATGAAACAACTTCAAATTGCTTTGCTATAGTTGTTTCATTTTGGAACAATATTCATAACTTGTTCTCCATCACTTGCATATTTGTTTGCTAAGCTGTCTCGCTATTCCTGTGTTGTATCCATAGCAGTGAGGCTAATGTTCTGAGGAAACTCCAACCTCGGAGTACATGGTATCTACTGGGCTCGGTTCTCTTGCAACAACACAAAGAGAATATGTTGCTTTGCATGCGTTCCGCCGTCTTAGTTTGCAGGTAATGCTATATTACACCTAACCATTATCTTCCTTTATTACTAACTTATATATCAGTCGATTTTGACAAAAAAATTTCTCTCAGATGCAAAATGCAATACTTCAACCAAGTCCAGAGCATTTCCCGAAGTATGAAGAGCAACCACCTGCCATGCCAGACTGTTTCACCCCAAATTTTGCTGATCATCTCCATCGTAGTTTCAATGGTCCTCAATTGTCGGCAATTCATTGGGCTGCAACACATACAGCTGCTGGCACAAGCAATGGTGTCGTAAAGAAACAAGAACCATGGCCTTTCACGTTGGTACAAGGTCCTCCTGGGACAGGGAAAACCCATACTGTGTGGGGGATGCTAAATGTTATCCATCTTGTTCAGTATCAACATTACTACGCTGCTTTGCTCAAGAAGCTTGCTCCTGAAAGTTACAAGCAAGTTAGTGGTAGTACTAGTACCAGCTCGGAGACTGTTGCGGCGGGGTCAACTGACGCAGCAAGTTTCTGAAGCAGAATATCACGGTTACGATCCCTTTGAGCAAGAACATCAGGATCTACCCCTACTGAACCCTGGGATCTACCAGCCACTGCAACCATATTGAGTTCCCTTTGAAAATAGGCAATCTCCTGTGATAGCTGCTGCTCACGGCCTTTCAGCTGATGTAGCCACCCAATTACTTCATCACGGCCCTTCATTAAAAGCTGATCTGTCCTCCTTTCAACTGAAACAGCTTGTGCAGCACGAGACTGTGAATCAACTCCAACACGGGCAACATCAGGGCGGTATACCTTCATTTCACCATCTATAAACCACGGTCAAGAACACGAGCAAGAAGCTCATCTGTTGCAGCATTTGATGGGGCACATACAAGCATCCGAGGCTTAGGGCAAAGCTTGGGAAGAGTGCGAAATAGATTCTGATCCATGCTCTGCAATAGTTCATCAATTGACCCCGCCGCAACAGTCTCCGAGCTGGTACTAGTACTACCACTAACTTGCTTGTAACTTTCAGGAGCAAGCTTCTTGAGCAAAGCAGCGTAGTAATGTTGATACTGAACAAGATGGATAACATTTAGCATCCCCCACACAGTATGGGTTTTCCCTGTCCCAGGAGGACCTTGTACCAACGTGAAAGGCCATGGTTCTTGTTTCTTTACGACACCATTGCTTGTGCCAGCAGCTGTATGTGTTGCAGCCCAATGAATTGCCGACAATTGAGGACCATTGAAACTACGATGGAGATGATCAGCAAAATTTGGGGTGAAACAGTCTGGCATGGCAGGTGGTTGCTCTTCATACTTCGGGAAATGCTCTGGACTTGGTTGAAGTATTGCATTTTGCATCTGAGAGAAATTTTTTTGTCAAAATCGACTGATATATAAGTTAGTAATAAAGGAAGATAATGGTTAGGTGTAATATAGCATTACCTGCAAACTAAGACGGCGGAACGCATGCAAAGCAACATATTCTCTTGTGTTGTTGCAAGAGAACCGAGCCCAGTTAGATACCATGTACTCCGAGGTTGGAGTTTCCTCAGAACATTAGCCTCACTGCTATGGATACAACACAGGAATAGCGAGACAGCTTAGCAAACAAATATGCAAGTGATGGAGAACAAGTTATGAATATTGTTCCAAAATGAAACAACTATAGCAAAGCAATTTGAAGTTGTTTCATAGTTAGCAATCAAGCACATAGAAGATAGAACTTCATAAGGGCTTGTTTGGATGCACATGTATCCACCTCAATCCATGTGTGTTGGAGTGCATCCCAACCCACATGGATTGAGGTGGATACATGTGCTCCCAACCACATGGATTGAGGTGGATACATGTGCATCAAAACAAGGCCTAAAAGGGGTTTATTAATCACCCAACAGGCTGCTAGGATTAAGTGGGGCAGCACTACCCAAAGAGCTATACCAGACTTGTCAGTTCATAAATCAGTTTTAGCTCAATTCATCCAAATAGGCTGCTATGGTCAAGTGAGGCGCAGCCTACAGGGTGGTACCGGCCTCATTGGAGGCCCTGTTCTCAAGTTGAATTTGGGCCCTATAGTATCCTGTTTGTAGTCAACAAAGGACTGTCGACTAAGAAGATAAACATTTGAACTTTGATACACTACAAACATTTTACATCTACAGCACATTGCAACCTTTTAATCACACATTACACTCCTACTGTAGTTTCCTTATCAATTCTCTTATGTAACTTTGATTATAGCAATCGTTCACAAATTATCTTGAACACCAGTGGACAAATGAGCCTCAAAGTCTTGACCTATTGTGCTCAAGAAACTAGTTTCCTTATCAAATTCTTTTTTCTGACTAATGAGTAATGACAGAATTATTCTGTCTTCAATACTGTGGCCATGGGATCAATAAGCAGAGAAGCAAAACATTGGACATGACATTAAGAGCACAAGCATTCAAACTCTATACCTGAGAAGCACCATTACTTGTGTGGCAGTGAGAAAACAATAGATGGTACGAAAGCCCCAAAAGGCATATTAAGAGCGGCAGCAATCCAGCAATGCACAGGAGCCTATGGCTTGCTTAATTATGATACTAAGAGCATCTCCAACAGATTACGTATCCCACATCTCCTAAAAGTCTATATAGGTGATCTCCTATTATTAGTAGTGTACCTTTTTCTTCTTCTCTCCCAACTTACCAATACCTTTAAAGTGGATAGGGGTGGATCTCCTACATTTGAGGGAGAGGCGGTGAATTTTAAGTAACTACTTAAAACTTTTAGGTATTAGCATATTTTTAGTATTGGGGATGGATATAAGTAATCTGTTGGAGATGCTCTAACCATATCTTACAATAAAACTACACAAGAAAACATCAGTGTACCCTATGTGGCTACCTGCTTCGCTGTGCTGCTGCTTCATGGCCCTGACTACACATATATAAACAAGTCTTGACCTATTGTGCTCAAGAAACTAGAGTTAGGAAAACTGCAGTAAAATGCAGAACAGCGGGTTCAATCTCAACCATTCAACAGAATCGTGTGTGCCAAGAACATGAACAAAAACACACAGTACAAAGCTTGTATGTTAGAGAAGAGTTACTTATTTTATTTACTCACAGACACGAAACTACAGTTTCTAACAAGTATAACCCTATATGTTTTCTAGTGCATTCTATAGGAAAGTCTAAATAACAGATATCCCTACTTCTCTAGACATAGTTAAACAAAATAAGCTTACCTATCATAAGCTGAGCTAGAGAGAAATCCATCTTAAAGAGTATTGTTTTGTGGACAATTCAATGTACAAGTACCCAAAACACATTATATGATTTATAAATCTCTCTCATAAAACAACTTCAGTGACACAAACATACAACAAACCAGTCATAAGATCTTTCCAAAGATAAACAATATGCTAAACAAACATATCTTCACATGCTTTGGGAATGTAGAGGCCATGATAAACGTGGTTGCGAAAATGGAACTTGAAAGATATGACAACTACAAGAACAATCATATATTACAAAATTTGGCATACCTGTTAGAATCAAATGAATCGCCAAGATAAAAATGGATAATAGCTCCAATAGGATCACGTGTATCAATAGGCATATGGCGCCTAACAGTACCGACAAGCCGTCCACATTCCGATTCAGCATCCTCATTTGAACCCATAGCCCTCCTACTAGATCGGCCTGATTGAGCAGCTGAAAATACCAACACAATAGCTAAATAAGAAAAACGTTCTAGAGAGCTGCATACTTACACAATAATTGTTGCAAATAAAAAACAAAGAAAATTCAGTAAATATACCTGAACCAGGCCGTGGAAATGACAAGTTCTGGCACAATCCAGGTTGCTTCTTTGTTGTCAATGTTTGATTTGGTTATATCTATATGATTTTCACCTTCTGGAAAATGTAGAACTTTTCTTTGTGAAATATGCATTTTATTACATGCATGCAAGATTTGTGGAATTTGCTTAGGTCCTGCCTTTTAACAATTACTGCCCCATGTTTTAGTGTCCCTCATTAACAGTTTAACACAAGTAGGACCATGACTTGACACAGGGAGATTATACCCCTGTTCATCCATTTTAAAATGATATATTAAAAATGTGGCAGCTCCATGTTACTCTTCGCCACTAGCTCTGTACTGAAGATTGTTTACATTTGGTCAAAGTAGAGTTGCATGTGTTTCATTGTTCATGTTACGATGTGGTCATTGCCTATCGGAATGTCCAGTGATATTTTGGTCAATGTGTTCCTCACTAATGATCGCACTTTTGATGTTATCTTGTTCCATTCCAGAAATTGTAAAATCACTCTTGTGTTTGCATGTGTACCTTTGTTGTTGTAATTTGTCATTTAACATATATTTCTTATCTAAACAGAGGAGGCCGAACTTGAGTGTGTTCCTGGAAGCTTTGAAAATGCTGAGGAGTACATTAGAGTTTTTGAGCCTTTGCTTTTTGAGGAATGCAGAGCTCAGCTTTATAGTTCGTATGAGGAGAGTCTTGAGGCTGTGGGAAGGGATGCACATGTAGCGGTGCGAGTAAAAACTGTGGATAGACGTGAAAGAGGTATGTGGGATTGGTTTGTTGTGCTTTTAGAACACGTATTTGAATATCCAATCACTGCAGTAATCTGACTGTTAATGCATCCAGGATGGTATGATGTTGTCGTTCTACCGATGAATGAATATAAATGGAATTTCAAAGAAGGTGATGTCGCTATTCTGTCATTTCCACGGCCTGGTTCAGGTATATTTACTGAATTTTCTTTGTTTTTTATTTGCAACAATTATTGTGTAAGTATGCAGCTCTCTAGAACGTTTTTCTTATTTAGCTATTGTGTTGGTATTTTCAGCTGCTCAATCAGGCCGATCTAGTAGGAGGGCTATGGGTTCAAATGAGGATGCTGAATCGGAATGTGGACGGCTTGTCGGTACTGTTAGGCGCCATATGCCTATTGATACACGTGATCCTATTGGAGCTATTATCCATTTTTATCTTGGCGATTCATTTGATTCTAACAGGTATGCCAAATTTTGTAATATATGATTGTTCTTGTAGTTGTCATATCTTTCAAGTTCCATTTTCGCAACCACGTTTATCATGGCCTCTACATTCCCAAAGCATGTGAAGATATGTTTGTTTAGCATATTGTTTATCTTTGGAAAGATCTTATGACTGGTTTGTTGTATGTTTGTGTCACTGAAGTTGTTTTATGAGAGAGATTTATAAATCATATAATGTGTTTTGGGTACTTGTACATTGAATTGTCCACAAAACAATACTCTTTAAGATGGATTTCTCTCTAGCTCAGCTTATGATAGGTAAGCTTATTTTGTTTAACTATGCCTAGAGAAGTAGGGATATCTGTTATTTAGACTTTCCTATAGAATGCACTAGAAAACATATAGGGTTATACTTGTTAGAAACTGTAGTTTCGTGTCTGTGAGTAAATAAAATAAGTAACTCTTCTCTAACATACAAGCTTTGTACTGTGTGTTTTTGTTCATGTTCTTGGCACACACGATTCTGTTGAATGGTTGAGATTGAACCCGCTGTTCTGCATTTTACTGCAGTTTTCCTAACTCTAGTTTCTTGAGCACAATAGGTCAAGACTTGTTTATATATGTGTAGTCAGGGCCATGAAGCAGCAGCACAGCGAAGCAGGTAGCCACATAGGGTACACTGATGTTTTCTTGTGTAGTTTTATTGTAAGATATGGTTAGAGCATCTCCAACAGATTACTTATATCCATCCCCAATACTAAAAATATGCTAATACCTAAAAGTTTTAAGTAGTTACTTAAAATTCACCGCCTCTCCCTCAAATGTAGGAGATCCACCCCTATCCACTTTAAAGGTATTGGTAAGTTGGGAGAGAAGAAGAAAAAGGTACACTACTAATAATAGGAGATCACCTATATAGACTTTTAGGAGATGTGGGATACGTAATCTGTTGGAGATGCTCTTAGTATCATAATTAAGCAAGCCATAGGCTCCTGTGCATTGCTGGATTGCTGCCGCTCTTAATATGCCTTTTGGGGCTTTCGTACCATCTATTGTTTTCTCACTGCCACACAAGTAATGGTGCTTCTCAGGTATAGAGTTTGAATGCTTGTGCTCTTAATGTCATGTCCAATGTTTTGCTTCTCTGCTTATTGATCCCATGGCCACAGTATTGAAGACAGAATAATTCTGTCATTACTCATTAGTCAGAAAAAAGAATTTGATAAGGAAACTAGTTTCTTGAGCACAATAGGTCAAGACTTTGAGGCTCATTTGTCCACTGGTGTTCAAGATAATTTGTGAACGATTGCTATAATCAAAGTTACATAAGAGAATTTGATAAGGAAACTACAGTAGGAGTGTAATGTGTGATTTAAAAGGTTGCAATGTGCTGTAGATGTAAAATGTTTGTAGTGTATCAAAGTTCAAATGTTTATCTTCTTAGTCGACAGTCCTTTGTTGACTACAAACAGGATACTATAGGGCCCAAATTCAACTTGAGAACAGGGCCTCCAATGAGGCCGGTACCACCCTGTAGGCTGCGCCTCACTTGACCATAGCAGCCTATTTGGATGAATTGAGCTAAAACTGATTTATGAACTGACAAGTCTGGTATAGCTCTTTGGGTAGTGCTGCCCCACTTAATCCTAGCAGCCTGTTGGGTGATTAATAAACCCCTTTTAGGCCTTGTTTTGATGCACATGTATCCACCTCAATCCATGTGGTTGGGAGCACATGTATCCACCTCAATCCATGTGGGTTGGGATGCACTCCAACACACATGGATTGAGGTGGATACATGTGCATCCAAACAAGCCCTTATGAAGTTCTATCTTCTATGTGCTTGATTGCTAACTATGAAACAACTTCAAATTGCTTTGCTATAGTTGTTTCATTTTGGAACAATATTCATAACTTGTTCTCCATCACTTGCATATTTGTTTGCTAAGCTGTCTCGCTATTCCTGTGTTGTATCCATAGCAGTGAGGCTAATGTTCTGAGGAAACTCCAACCTCGGAGTACATGGTATCTAACTGGGCTCGGTTCTCTTGCAACAACACAAAGAGAATATGTTGCTTTGCATGCGTTCCGCCGTCTTAGTTTGCAGGTAATGCTATATTACACCTAACCATTATCTTCCTTTATTACTAACTTATATATCAGTCGATTTTGACAAAAAAATTTCTCTCAGATGCAAAATGCAATACTTCAACCAAGTCCAGAGCATTTCCCGAAGTATGAAGAGCAACCACCTGCCATGCCAGACTGTTTCACCCCAAATTTTGCTGATCATCTCCATCGTAGTTTCAATGGTCCTCAATTGTCGGCAATTCATTGGGCTGCAACACATACAGCTGCTGGCACAAGCAATGGTGTCGTAAAGAAACAAGAACCATGGCCTTTCACGTTGGTACAAGGTCCTCCTGGGACAGGGAAAACCCATACTGTGTGGGGGATGCTAAATGTTATCCATCTTGTTCAGTATCAACATTACTACGCTGCTTTGCTCAAGAAGCTTGCTCCTGAAAGTTACAAGCAAGTTAGTGGTAGTACTAGTACCAGCTCGGAGACTGTTGCGGCGGGGTCAATTGATGAACTATTGCAGAGCATGGATCAGAATCTATTTCGCACTCTTCCCAAGCTTTGCCCTAAGCCTCGGATGCTTGTATGTGCCCCATCAAATGCTGCAACAGATGAGCTTCTTGCTCGTGTTCTTGACCGTGGTTTTATAGATGGTGAAATGAAGGTATACCGCCCTGATGTTGCCCGTGTTGGAGTTGATTCACAGTCTCGTGCTGCACAAGCTGTTTCAGTTGAAAGGAGGACAGATCAGCTTTTAATGAAGGGCCGTGATGAAGTAATTGGGTGGCTACATCAGCTGAAAGGCCGTGAGCAGCAGCTATCACAGGAGATTGCCTATTTTCAAAGGGAACTCAATATGGTTGCAGTGGCTGGTAGATCCCAGGGTTCAGTAGGGGTAGATCCTGATGTTCTTGCTCAAAGGGATCGTAACCGTGATATTCTGCTTCAGAAACTTGCTGCGTCAGTTGAAAGCAGGGATAAAGTATTGGTGGAGATGTCACGGCTGCTGATATTAGAAAGCAGGTTCCGTCCTGGCAGCAACTTCAATATGGAAGATGCTAGGGCTAGTCTGGAAGCCAGTTTTGCCAATGAAGCTGAGATTGTTTTTACAACTGTGTCAAGTAGCGGGCGCAAGTTATTTTCTCGCCTGACTCATGGCTTTGATATGGTTGTTATTGATGAGGCTGCTCAGGCTAGTGAAGTAGGAGTCCTCCCTCCATTGGCTCTTGGTGCAGCTAGATGTGTCCTGGTTGGTGATCCACAGCAGCTCCCTGCTACTGTTATTAGCAAAGCAGCTGGAACTTTGCTTTACAGTAGGAGTCTTTTCGAGAGGTTTCAGCAGGCTGGTTGTCCTACCATTTTGTTGTCAGTGCAATACAGGATGCATCCCCAGATCCGTGAATTTCCATCAAAATACTTCTATCAAGGTCGCCTTACAGATAGTGAGAGTGTTGTTAAATTACCTGATGAAGCCTATTACAGAGATGCACTTATGGCACCTTATATCTTTTACGACATGTCACATGGCCGCGAGTCTCATAGGGGTGGGTCATCTTCATATCAGAATATCCATGAAGCGCAGTTTGCATTGCGTTTGTATGAGCACCTTCAGAAGTTCTTGAAAGCTAATGGTGCCAAGAAGGTTTCTGTTGGTATAATCACACCATATAAGTTGCAGTTGAAATGCCTTCAGCGGGAATTTAGGGATGTTATGAATACTGAGGAAGGGAAGGATATCTACATAAATACAGTTGATGCTTTTCAAGGCCAGGAGCGTGACGTCATTATTATGTCATGTGTCCGTGCTTCAAACCATGGTGTGGGTTTTGTTGCTGATATACGCCGTATGAATGTAGCTCTAACTCGAGCTAGGAGAGCTCTATGGGTATGTCTCTGCCTCTCTACAATATGCATTAAGTGCGTTCTACTGTTGTTCTTCAATGATCTTTTTGATGTATCCCATGTTACTTATAGTCTTTATTGTTTTTCAGGTTGTTGGTAATGCTAATGCTCTCATGCAGTCTGAGGACTGGGCATCACTAATAGCGGATGCGAAGGCCAGGAAATGTTTTATGGACCTGGATAGCATTCCCAAGGACTTCTTACCCATGAAGGTTCCATCTAATACTCCAGGTAGGAATTCTTCCAACAACATCCGGAACATGAGGACTGGTGGTGGACCTAGACCAAGACACTTGGACATGTTCTCAGAACCGAGGGCTGGTATGAACATGAGGCCTGATGAAGATGAGCGTCCAAATTCTGTTCCAAGAAATGGTAGTTACAGGAATTTGGATGATTTTGGCCGACCTGGTGATCGCCCCAGGGATAATCTGCAGTTTGGTGTTCCCAGGAGGCCAAATTCTTCTAATGGTAGGAGAGAAGTGTAAGGAGTGTGTTGCTATCTACAACTCTGGTACAGCATGGAACAATGATGAAGAGCTCTTGGACAGTCCAGATTCAGCAAGGTGCAGATGCATGTTCAGAAGATCAGTTGCTTGTGCATTAGATTCCTTGCACCATGTGGTGGGGTGGTCACAAGAAAGCATTGATATCAGCAGAGGACGTGTGAATCTACCATGATGTGACCTCCAGTCAGTGGATCGAGATGCTTTCATGGTGGGTGATTAAAGGCTCATGATGTCAGGTTGAAGAAAGGCTGCTGTAGCCTTCAGTGCTATGGAGTTATCAGGAATTTCCTTTTTAGAACAAGGCTGTCTGCTGTGTTTTGACATTGCGATCCTTGCTTTGGCCAGCTCCATCTTTCCGTAGATATATACATGCATGGGCATTTCCATTTTGAAACATGCCAGGAGAAAGCTCACTGGCTCTAGAGCAGGGTAGGTCTCAAGCATTGTTGCCTGATTGCTGCTGCGATCGTTGCATGCTTGATATGTCTGGTAGGATCAGTATGCTAACATAGGCAGGGCTTCTGTACCATATGACATAAGTTCCTTCTGTATACAGGGTCGAGATCTAGAGAGAAAAAAAAGTTCATTATTTCATTCAGCTCATGTTGTTCCCCTTTGTTCTTCTTGTTAACTTGTTCTGTGCATATTGTTGAAAGATGTTACCATGCTAGTATCAGAAAACGCAAATGATTTGCAGAAACACTGACAGCTCAACTAAATACATGACTGACAGACATCAGCAGGACAACATTGTTATCACTGCTAAGTGCCAAAACTAATCCATAGATCAACATACAAGCAGAGAAACATGCCACTGATAATCAGGAAAATCACTACTACAAACATGGTAACATCTTTCAACAATATGCACAGAACAAGTTAACAAGAAGAACAAAGGGGAACAACATGAGCTGAATGAAATAATGAACTTTTTTTTCTCTCTAGATCTCGACCCTGTATACAGAAGGAACTTATGTCATATGGTACAGAAGCCCTGCCTATGTTAGCATACTGATCCTACCAGACATATCAAGCATGCAACGATCGCAGCAGCAATCAGGCAACAATGCTTGAGACCTACCCTGCTCTAGAGCCAGTGAGCTTTCTCCTGGCATGTTTCAAAATGGAAATGCCCATGCATGTATATATCTACGGAAAGATGGAGCTGGCCAAAGCAAGGATCGCAATGTCAAAACACAGCAGACAGCCTTGTTCTAAAAAGGAAATTCCTGATAACTCCATAGCACTGAAGGCTACAGCAGCCTTTCTTCAACCTGACATCATGAGCCTTTAATCACCCACCATGAAAGCATCTCGATCCACTGACTGGAGGTCACATCATGGTAGATTCACACGTCCTCTGCTGATATCAATGCTTTCTTGTGACCACCCCACCACATGGTGCAAGGAATCTAATGCACAAGCAACTGATCTTCTGAACATGCATCTGCACCTTGCTGAATCTGGACTGTCCAAGAGCTCTTCATCATTGTCCATGCTGTACCAGAGTTGTAGATAGCAACACACTCCTTACACTTCTCTCCTACCATTAGAAGAATTTGGCCTCCTGGGAACACCAAACTGCAGATTATCCCTGGGGCGATCACCAGGTCGGCCAAAATCATCCAAATTCCCTGTAACTACCATTTCTTGGAACAGAATTTGGACGCCTCATTC
>JAHUYU010003310.1:0-16726 GCA_030439765.1 Tripidium arundinaceum | reverse complement strand
AGGTGGCGCGTCCAGTGGCGTCGAGGCGGCGCGTGTCCAGTGGTGTCGAGGCGGGGTCCGGCAGATGTTTAGGGCGATGCGGTCGCGCGGTTGGCGAGGGTGATGCGGTCGCACAGGGTAGGGGGAGACCGCATGTGCGTGATTGACTGTGATTTTTAGGGGTTGCGAGGGGAGGGGGAGAACGCGTGAGCATAGTTGACGGGGATTTTTTTTCCTCGTGTGCGCGTCTAGTGGCGTCGAGGTGGCGGCGCGGCGGTGTCGAGGCGGCGTCCAGCAGATGTGTTAGGCCGATGCGGTCGCGCAGGGGAGGCGGAGACCGCGTGTGCGTGATTTACTGTGATTTTTTTGCGTGATTGACGAGTTTTTTTTTCTGACATGGATCGCAGATTTGTTTTGGTGCTTACCGGACAGACACGTTAACGCTTCTTATTTTTTTAGTTGTGTAGAGATAGAGGTGCGATTTGGTTACCATAGGATTTCATGAACCTGGATAAAATAAAATCTCAGAATCGTAGAGTCTTATCAAACAGACTAAGATTCTAGTGAATTATAACATACGTATATAGAATTTTCGATCAAAATCCATAGAAGAGAAGAGAAGAGAAGAGATAGAAAAGAGAAGAGATTAGCGCATAAACCCTAGACCGAGATTTTGCAGCAAAAATGCTGCAAGGCCGGCCCTCCGCCTGAACACCGCCGCCGTCCTCCCCACCGCCATGCTTCGCCTCCCCCTATGCCCCATCCCGCCACCCGCCTCCCCCTCTCCCTCCGCCGTCTCACCTGCTTACCCTCCCGTGCCGCCTCCGCCGCGCGCGGCTGCCGCTCGTCCTCTTCATCCGACGACGAATTACCCCTCGCCGCCGAGCTCTTCCCGGCCGCCGGGCCTACGCTCCTATCCGTCGCGCGATCCCTCGCCGTCGCCTCCCCGCCCCCGTCCGCCGCGTCCGTCCTCGGCTTCCTCTGCCGCCTTCCCCACGACGCCTCCCCGCACATCTTCCCCCACCTCGTCGCCGCCCTCGCCCGCTCGCCCCGCCCGATCCTTGCGCTTCGCCTCTTCCTCTCCCCGCCCACGTCCGCCGCCACCACCCATCACTCCTTCAACTCGGCGCTACTCCGGTTTCCCCTCCCCCCTCACCTCCTTCCGGCCTTCTTCTCCCACTCCCTCCGCCTCTTCCCTGGCCTCACTCCCACTCTGCTCTCCTTCAACCTCCTCCTCAAGTGCATCTGCTCCTCTATGGTCCCAAGGAACCCCGGCCTCTATCTTGCAATCGCGTTGGGAATCCTCCACGATGTCATTCCAGCGTGGAATCTTGTGCCGGATAAGTTCACCTACTCTACCGTCGTGTCTGCACTGGCCGATGCAGGGTGGGTGGAAGACGCGGTGGCGCTGGTTCATGAGATGGTGGTCGATGGAGTGGTGTCTGCTGAGGCTTTTAACCCCGTGCTGAGGGCGATGCTGCGTGCAGGGGATGTCAATGGGGCAGCCAAGCTATTTCGGTTTATGCAGCTGAAGGGTTGCACAATGACCGCGGTGACATACAATGTGCTGCTGCATGGTCTACTGTTGTGTGGGAAGGCGAGGGCAGCGATGAACATCATGAGAAGAATGGAGAATGAAGGGATTGTGCCAGGGTTGATGACCTACGGAGCAGTGGTCGATGGGCTGGTGAAGTGTGGGAGAGTGGAGGATGCATGGAAGGTGGCTCAGGAAATGGGGAGGAAGGGGCTTTTACCCAGTGAGTTTGTGTTCTCGGCTGTGATCACCGGGTTTTGCAAGTCAGGAGAGGTTGACAGGGCATTGATGGTGTGGGAGGCAATGGTGGCAGCTAGGGTAAAGCCGAACGTTGTTTTGTATTCAGCAATGATTGATGGCTTTGCACGGTCTGGGAGGATGACAGAAGCTGAAATGTTATTTGAAGAAATGGTTGATGCGAAATGCATCCCAAATATCATGACATACAGCTCAATGACTCGGGGATATTTCCACATTGGTAATTCATCGCGGGCACTCTCTACGTGGGAGGAGATGATAAAGGTTGGCTGTGTGCCAAGTGCCATTAGTTACAGCATATTGATCAGTGGGTTGTGCGATGTAGGGAGATTAAAAGATGCTATGATGGTCTGGAAAAACATGCTTGGTCGTGGCTGTGCACCTGATATCATTGCTTATACTTCAATGATGAAAGGTTTATGCATGTCTGGGATGGTAGATGGTGGTCTCCGTCTATTTAATGACATGCTGGCAAAGGGTGATGCCAAACCAGATGTCATTACTTATAATGTTCTATTGGATGCGCTGATCCGCACAAATGACCTACCTCGGGCAATGGACTTGCTTAACCAGATGCTTGATCAAATGTGTGATCCAGACACAGTGACATGCAATATTTTCTTGCGGGAGATTGGAGTTGTAGAGGGGAAAGGGAGGGAATTCTTAGAGGGACTGGTCATGAGGCTATGCTATAGAGATAGATATAGGGCAGCAGGAGATGTTGTAATGGTCATGCTGGCTAAGTATATTGTGCCAGAGGCTGTCATTTGGTATACCGTAGTAAGAGGAGTTTGTCAGACTAAGAGAGTTCAAAAGGTGGTTGACAATTGTTGGGATGAGATTTGGAGGCCTTAGAGATCATCCATATTTTTTTAATACGCCGATGGGCTCATGCTGGAGTACTTTTTATACTCCATTTGTTGTAAGTTGTAGCATTAACTTATTCATTCATAACAAAGATTTTGTTACAATAAAGTGATTTTCATTGATAGCTACTCTTGTTTCCTTGCAGTACTTTATATATTGAATTTACATCCCAATAGAAATGATGTTTCCTTTAAGACAATGACTTTGCCAACTTATATAAGTTGTACTTGACAATTTTTTTTGTCCTAACAGCATGTCTTCCATGAGTTGATGGCGTTGCTTGCAAACAACTGTAATTTTATTATCTTAATTCTGTGTTTTGACTCAGCACTTATTATGTTTTTAAAAATTCAATATATAAAGTACTGCAAGGAAACAAGAGTAGCTATCAATGAAAATCACTTTATTGTAACAAAATCTTTGTTATGAATGAATAAGTTAATGCTACAACTTACAACAAATGGAGTATAAAAAGTACTCCAGCATGAGCCCATCGGCGTATTAAAAAAATATGGATGATCTCTAAGGCCTCCAAATCTCATCCCAACAATTGTCAACCACCTTTTGAACTCTCTTAGTCTGACAAACTCCTCTTACTACGGTATACCAAATGACAGCCTCTGGCACAATATACTTAGCCAGCATGACCATTACAACATCTCCTGCTGCCCTATATCTATCTCTATAGCATAGCCTCATGACCAGTCCCTCTAAGAATTCCCTCCCTTTCCCCTCTACAACTCCAATCTCCCGCAAGAAAATATTGCATGTCACTGTGTCTGGATCACACATTTGATCAAGCATCTGGTTAAGCAAGTCCATTGCCCGAGGTAGGTCATTTGTGCGGATCAGCGCATCCAATAGAACATTATAAGTAATGACATCTGGTTTGGCATCACCCTTTGCCAGCATGTCATTAAATAGACGGAGACCACCATCTACCATCCCAGACATGCATAAACCTTTCATCATTGAAGTATAAGCAATGATATCAGGTGCACAGCCACGACCAAGCATGTTTTTCCAGACCATCATAGCATCTTTTAATCTCCCTACATCGCACAACCCACTGATCAATATGCTGTAACTAATGGCACTTGGCACACAGCCAACCTTTATCATCTCCTCCCACGTAGAGAGTGCCCGCGATGAATTACCAATGTGGAAATATCCCCGAGTCATTGAGCTGTATGTCATGATATTTGGGATACCGTAGTAAGAGGAGTTTGTCAGACTAAGAGAGTTCAAAAGGTGGTTGACAATTGTTGGGATGAGATTTGGAGGCCTTAGAGATCATCCATATTTTTTTAATACGCCGATGGGCTCATGCTGGAGTACTTTTTATACTCCATTTGTTGTAAGTTGTAGCATTAACTTATTCATTCATAACAAAGATTTTGTTACAATAAAGTGATTTTCATTGATAGCTACTCTTGTTTCCTTGCAGTACTTTATATATTGAATTTTTAAAAACATAATAAGTGCTGAGTCAAAACACAGAATTAAGATAATAAAATTACAGTTGTTTGCAAGCAACGCCATCAACTCATGGAAGACATGCTGTTAGGACAAAAAAAATTGTCAAGTACAACTTATATAAGTTGGCAAAGTCATTGTCTTAAAGGAAACATCATTTCTATTGGGATGTAAATTCAATATATAAAGTACTGCAAGGAAACAAGAGTAGCTATCAATGAAAATCACTTTATTGTAACAAAATCTTTGTTATGAATGAATAAGTTAATGCTACAACTTACAACAAATGGAGTATAAAAAGTACTCCAGCATGAGCCCATCGGCGTATTAAAAAAATATGGATGATCTCTAAGGCCTCCAAATCTCATCCCAACAATTGTCAACCACCTTTTGAACTCTCTTAGTCTGACAAACTCCTCTTACTACGGTATACCAAATGACAGCCTCTGGCACAATATACTTAGCCAGCATGACCATTACAACATCTCCTGCTGCCCTATATCTATCTCTATAGCATAGCCTCATGACCAGTCCCTCTAAGAATTCCCTCCCTTTCCCCTCTACAACTCCAATCTCCCGCAAGAAAATATTGCATGTCACTGTGTCTGGATCACACATTTGATCAAGCATCTGGTTAAGCAAGTCCATTGCCCGAGGTAGGTCATTTGTGCGGATCAGCGCATCCAATAGAACATTATAAGTAATGACATCTGGTTTGGCATCACCCTTTGCCAGCATGTCATTAAATAGACGGAGACCACCATCTACCATCCCAGACATGCATAAACCTTTCATCATTGAAGTATAAGCAATGATATCAGGTGCACAGCCACGACCAAGCATGTTTTTCCAGACCATCATAGCATCTTTTAATCTCCCTACATCGCACAACCCACTGATCAATATGCTGTAACTAATGGCACTTGGCACACAGCCAACCTTTATCATCTCCTCCCACGTAGAGAGTGCCCGCGATGAATTACCAATGTGGAAATATCCCCGAGTCATTGAGCTGTATGTCATGATATTTGGGATGCATTTCGCATCAACCATTTCTTCAAATAACATTTCAGCTTCTGTCATCCTCCCAGACCGTGCAAAGCCATCAATCATTGCTGAATACAAAACAACGTTCGGCTTTACCCTAGCTGCCACCATTGCCTCCCACACCATCAATGCCCTGTCAACCTCTCCTGACTTGCAAAACCCGGTGATCACAGCCGAGAACACAAACTCACTGGGTAAAAGCCCCTTCCTCCCCATTTCCTGAGCCACCTTCCATGCATCCTCCACTCTCCCACACTTCACCAGCCCATCGACCACTGCTCCGTAGGTCATCAACCCTGGCACAATCCCTTCATTCTCCATTCTTCTCATGATGTTCATCGCTGCCCTCGCCTTCCCACACAACAGTAGACCATGCAGCAGCACATTGTATGTCACCGCGGTCATTGTGCAACCCTTCAGCTGCATAAACCGAAATAGCTTGGCTGCCCCATTGACATCCCCTGCACAGCAGCATCGCCCTCAGCACGGGGTTAAAAGCCTCAGCAGACACCACTCCATCGACCACCATCTCATGAACCAGCGCCACCGCGTCTTCCACCCACCCTGCATCGGCCAGTGCAGACACGACGGTAGAGTAGGTGAACTTATCCGGCACAAGATTCCACGCTGGAATGACATCGTGGAGGATTCCCAACGCGATTGCAAGATAGAGGCCGGGGTTCCTTGGGACCATAGAGGAGCAGATGCACTTGAGGAGGAGGTTGAAGGAGAGCAGAGTGGGAGTGAGGCCAGGGAAGAGGCGGAGGGAGTGGGAGAAGAAGGCCGGAAGGAGGTGAGGGGGGAGGGGAAACCGGAGTAGCGCCGAGTTGAAGGAGTGATGGGTGGTGGCGGCGGACGTGGGCGGGGAGAGGAAGAGGCGAAGCGCAAGGATCGGGCGGGGCGAGCGGGCGAGGGCGGCGACGAGGTGGGGGAAGATGTGCGGGGAGGCGTCGTGGGGAAGGCGGCAGAGGAAGCCGAGGACGGACGCGGCGGACGGGGGCGGGGAGGCGACGGCGAGGGATCGCGCGACGGATAGGAGCGTAGGCCCGGCGGCCGGGAAGAGCTCGGCGGCGAGGGGTAATTCGTCGTCGGATGAAGAGGACGAGCGGCAGCCGCGCGCGGCGGAGGCGGCACGGGAGGGTAAGCAGGTGAGACGGCGGAGGGAGAGGGGGAGGCGGGTGGCGGGATGGGGCATAGGGGGAGGCGAAGCATGGCGGTGGGGAGGACGGCGGCGGTGTTCAGGCGGAGGGCCGGCCTTGCAGCATTTTTGCTGCAAAATCTCGGTCTAGGGTTTATGCGCTAATCTCTTCTCTTTTCTATCTCTTCTCTTCTCTTCTCTTCTATGGATTTTGATCGAAAATTCTATATACGTATGTTATAATTCACTAGAATCTTAGTCTGTTTGATAAGACTCTACGATTCTGAGATTTTATTTTATCCAGGTTCATGAAATCCTATGGTAACCAAATCGCACCTCTATCTCTACACAACTAAAAAAATAAGAAGCGTTAACGTGTCTGTCCGGTAAGCACCAAAACAAATCTGCGATCCATGTCAGAAAAAAAAACTCGTCAATCACGCAAAAAAATCACAGTAAATCACGCACACGCGGTCTCCGCCTCCCCTGCGCGACCGCATCGGCCTAACACATCTGCTGGACGCCGCCTCGACACCGCCGCGCCGCCACCTCGACGCCACTAGACGCGCACACGAGGAAAAAAAATCCCCGTCAACTATGCTCACGCGTTCTCCCCCTCCCCTCGCAACCCCTAAAAATCACAGTCAATCACGCACATGCGGTCTCCCCCTACCCTGTGCGACCGCATCACCCTCGCCAACCGCGCGACCGCATCGCCCTAAACATCTGCCGGACCCCGCCTCGACACCACTGGACACGCGCCGCCTCGACGCCACTGGACGCGCCACCGCCTCCACGCCGCCGGAAAACACGGCCGCCTCCACGGCCTGCCCCTGCCATCGAGGCGGCTGGATGCCTCCACGCTGCCAGGAACACCGCTGCCTCCGCACCACCGCCTCCAAGACCTGCCTTGTTGTCGCTACTCCACGCCGTCGGACGCCATCCGCTAGCCGGCAACAAACGCCCCCACCCCTTCTCTTGGCTGCGACTAACATTGATCCGGTTCAAAGATTATCAGTTGTACATGTGCACACCAAATGCCCTTCACTGGATCCGTGCCTGCAGTTCTGTGTGCTTTGATCTGCTTTGCATGATATGTTTATTCGGATCATGGAAATTTTTGTTTCCTGTGATAGTTGTGACTGTGAGGGGTCACTTGTGTTCTAGAGGGACATGACCATCCACAATTAGGCTCCCAACAATCATCTTACGGGAACAACTTACAGAAATAAGATGAATAAAATTCTAAGATTCCAAGAACTTTCTTATTTCTGTAAGATTCCAAGATCATAAAGCAGACTAATATTTTATGAGATATACCAGACTTGTAGGATCAATGCATGGAGCACGGTTCTTGGAATCTTTATAGGAAAAAAATCAATTAAGCGTGGTCTATCTCATAAAATATTATGATCCTACAAGTCTTGTGAAAGTACTCCCTCTGTTTCAAGTTATAAGGCATTCTGATTTTTTAGAGAGTCAAAATATCTCAAGTTTGACCAAAATCAAAGGTTTATGACATCAAATAGATATACTATAAAAATATAATTAATGAAGAATCTAATAATACTTATTTGGTATAAAAAATATTATTATTTTATTATATAAATTTGGTCAAACCTAAGATATTTTGATTCTATAAGAAAGTTGGAATAACCTGTAATTTAGGATGGAGGGAGTACTTTCACAAGACTTGTAGGATCATAATATTTTATGAGATAGACCACGCTTAATTGATTTTTTTCCTATAAAGATTCCAAGAACCGTGCTCCATGCATTGATCCTACAAGTCTGGTATATCTCATAAAATATTAGTCTGCTTTATGATCTTGGAATCTTACAGAAATAAGAAAGTTCTTGGAATCTTAGAATTTTATTCATCTTATTTCTGTAAGTTGTTCCCGTAAGATGATTGTTGGGAGCCTAATTGTGGATGGTCATGTCCCTCTAGAACACAAGTGACCCCTCACAGTCACAACTATCACAGGAAACAAAAATTTCCATGATCCGAATAAACATATCATGCAAAGCAGATCAAAGCACACAGAACTGCAGGCACGGATCCAGTGAAGGGCATTTGGTGTGCACATGTACAACTGATAATCTTTGAACCGGATCAATGTTAGTCGCAGCCAAGAGAAGGGGTGGGGGCGTTTGTTGCCGGCTAGCGGATGGCGTCCGACGGCGTGGAGTAGCGACAACAAGGCAGGTCTTGGAGGCGGTGGTGCGGAGGCAGCGGTGTTCCTGGCAGCGTGGAGGCATCCAGCCGCCTCGATGGCAGGGGCAGGCCGTGGAGGCGGCCGTGTTTTCCGGCGGCGTGGAGGCGGTGGCGCGTCCAGTGGCGTCGAGGCGGCGCGTGTCCAGTGGTGTCGAGGCGGGGTCCGGCAGATGTTTAGGGCGATGCGGTCGCGCGGTTGGCGAGGGTGATGCGGTCGCACAGGGTAGGGGGAGACCGCATGTGCGTGATTGACTGTGATTTTTAGGGGTTGCGAGGGGAGGGGGAGAACGCGTGAGCATAGTTGACGGGGATTTTTTTTCCTCGTGTGCGCGTCTAGTGGCGTCGAGGTGGCGGCGCGGCGGTGTCGAGGCGGCGTCCAGCAGATGTGTTAGGCCGATGCGGTCGCGCAGGGGAGGCGGAGACCGCGTGTGCGTGATTTACTGTGATTTTTTTGCGTGATTGACGAGTTTTTTTTTCTGACATGGATCGCAGATTTGTTTTGGTGCTTACCGGACAGACACGTTAACGCTTCTTATTTTTTTAGTTGTGTAGAGATAGAGGTGCGATTTGGTTACCATAGGATTTCATGAACCTGGATAAAATAAAATCTCAGAATCGTAGAGTCTTATCAAACAGACTAAGATTCTAGTGAATTATAACATACGTATATAGAATTTTCGATCAAAATCCATAGAAGAGAAGAGAAGAGAAGAGATAGAAAAGAGAAGAGATTAGCGCATAAACCCTAGACCGAGATTTTGCAGCAAAAATGCTGCAAGGCCGGCCCTCCGCCTGAACACCGCCGCCGTCCTCCCCACCGCCATGCTTCGCCTCCCCCTATGCCCCATCCCGCCACCCGCCTCCCCCTCTCCCTCCGCCGTCTCACCTGCTTACCCTCCCGTGCCGCCTCCGCCGCGCGCGGCTGCCGCTCGTCCTCTTCATCCGACGACGAATTACCCCTCGCCGCCGAGCTCTTCCCGGCCGCCGGGCCTACGCTCCTATCCGTCGCGCGATCCCTCGCCGTCGCCTCCCCGCCCCCGTCCGCCGCGTCCGTCCTCGGCTTCCTCTGCCGCCTTCCCCACGACGCCTCCCCGCACATCTTCCCCCACCTCGTCGCCGCCCTCGCCCGCTCGCCCCGCCCGATCCTTGCGCTTCGCCTCTTCCTCTCCCCGCCCACGTCCGCCGCCACCACCCATCACTCCTTCAACTCGGCGCTACTCCGGTTTCCCCTCCCCCCTCACCTCCTTCCGGCCTTCTTCTCCCACTCCCTCCGCCTCTTCCCTGGCCTCACTCCCACTCTGCTCTCCTTCAACCTCCTCCTCAAGTGCATCTGCTCCTCTATGGTCCCAAGGAACCCCGGCCTCTATCTTGCAATCGCGTTGGGAATCCTCCACGATGTCATTCCAGCGTGGAATCTTGTGCCGGATAAGTTCACCTACTCTACCGTCGTGTCTGCACTGGCCGATGCAGGGTGGGTGGAAGACGCGGTGGCGCTGGTTCATGAGATGGTGGTCGATGGAGTGGTGTCTGCTGAGGCTTTTAACCCCGTGCTGAGGGCGATGCTGCGTGCAGGGGATGTCAATGGGGCAGCCAAGCTATTTCGGTTTATGCAGCTGAAGGGTTGCACAATGACCGCGGTGACATACAATGTGCTGCTGCATGGTCTACTGTTGTGTGGGAAGGCGAGGGCAGCGATGAACATCATGAGAAGAATGGAGAATGAAGGGATTGTGCCAGGGTTGATGACCTACGGAGCAGTGGTCGATGGGCTGGTGAAGTGTGGGAGAGTGGAGGATGCATGGAAGGTGGCTCAGGAAATGGGGAGGAAGGGGCTTTTACCCAGTGAGTTTGTGTTCTCGGCTGTGATCACCGGGTTTTGCAAGTCAGGAGAGGTTGACAGGGCATTGATGGTGTGGGAGGCAATGGTGGCAGCTAGGGTAAAGCCGAACGTTGTTTTGTATTCAGCAATGATTGATGGCTTTGCACGGTCTGGGAGGATGACAGAAGCTGAAATGTTATTTGAAGAAATGGTTGATGCGAAATGCATCCCAAATATCATGACATACAGCTCAATGACTCGGGGATATTTCCACATTGGTAATTCATCGCGGGCACTCTCTACGTGGGAGGAGATGATAAAGGTTGGCTGTGTGCCAAGTGCCATTAGTTACAGCATATTGATCAGTGGGTTGTGCGATGTAGGGAGATTAAAAGATGCTATGATGGTCTGGAAAAACATGCTTGGTCGTGGCTGTGCACCTGATATCATTGCTTATACTTCAATGATGAAAGGTTTATGCATGTCTGGGATGGTAGATGGTGGTCTCCGTCTATTTAATGACATGCTGGCAAAGGGTGATGCCAAACCAGATGTCATTACTTATAATGTTCTATTGGATGCGCTGATCCGCACAAATGACCTACCTCGGGCAATGGACTTGCTTAACCAGATGCTTGATCAAATGTGTGATCCAGACACAGTGACATGCAATATTTTCTTGCGGGAGATTGGAGTTGTAGAGGGGAAAGGGAGGGAATTCTTAGAGGGACTGGTCATGAGGCTATGCTATAGAGATAGATATAGGGCAGCAGGAGATGTTGTAATGGTCATGCTGGCTAAGTATATTGTGCCAGAGGCTGTCATTTGGTATACCGTAGTAAGAGGAGTTTGTCAGACTAAGAGAGTTCAAAAGGTGGTTGACAATTGTTGGGATGAGATTTGGAGGCCTTAGAGATCATCCATATTTTTTTAATACGCCGATGGGCTCATGCTGGAGTACTTTTTATACTCCATTTGTTGTAAGTTGTAGCATTAACTTATTCATTCATAACAAAGATTTTGTTACAATAAAGTGATTTTCATTGATAGCTACTCTTGTTTCCTTGCAGTACTTTATATATTGAATTTACATCCCAATAGAAATGATGTTTCCTTTAAGACAATGACTTTGCCAACTTATATAAGTTGTACTTGACAATTTTTTTTGTCCTAACAGCATGTCTTCCATGAGTTGATGGCGTTGCTTGCAAACAACTGTAATTTTATTATCTTAATTCTGTGTTTTGACTCAGCACTTATTATGTTTTTAAAAATTCAATATTGAGTTATTAACTTGATCTTCTGTTCATCAAATTGACACTAGCTTGCAATAAATTGGTTCTCTGTGTTATGATTTGAACTAATTCTAACTGTGTCATTGTAGGATCTGTAATCTCCTTGACAGTCCTCTGCTACATGCCTTTCAGAAAGGCAAGGAAATATGACATTTTACACTTATTTTTGACCTATCTACAGGATGGAATGTGCAAATTATGTTCCAATTTTCAGAATGCCAGCTAAGTGGACATTCAACATTCAGGCAGCCTTTCAAGTTTCATACGTATGTTCCGATTCATTTAACATTTTGTTGCTTGATATTCATATTTTCATTTGCAGGACTGCATTCAGTTTTTCCTCATTTGGTTGTGACTTGTGAGTTAACAATTTGGAGCATTTCTAATATCTGAATCTGATGTCCATAGATTTTTTTAGTATGTCATGCCAAGAAATATAACATTCAATACAGGAATCTGAGTTAACACAATGCTGCTCTCCCTATCAATATTCCTGTTCTATCCTTGGATGAACTGATAGAAAGAAACTGATGACTTTGGTTCACAAGCTTTGGTAGGTGAAGGTTCCCAAGACACGAGTTGAATGCAACCGGGCAGCCATATCTGGAGCCTGATTTGAGAGATTAAAGTCTGCTATTTTTGCCTTGAAGTCTTCAAACAAGAGGATATTACTTGATCTAATATCCCTATGGACAATGCAAGGCTAAACTTTCTCATGAAGATATTCAAGTCCTTTTGCAGCATCAATAGCAATTTGCGCCCGCTGCATCCAATCAAGCGTCAGGCCAGGTTGAGCACCTTGAACTCCTTTTCTTCCTATTGACATGAATTCAATTTTTTTTCTCGAACACGCAGGAGAGCTGCGCATCTTTGTATTAAGAAGAAAAAGGGGCAAGAGCCCTTACAACACACACCCACACTCCTAAGACATGAATTTAAAAATGAAATTGTAAATTATCAGCTGAAGCTACAGTATTCAAGTAAGAGTGCAGAGTTGTGCAACAGGTTGCAGGATATGCAAAATCATACCATGTATAACATCATGCAGAGAACCCATGGTGGCGAATTCATAGGCTACTATGCGAAGATTACGCTCCATACAGTACCCCAACATATCTACAAAGTTTTCATGTTTGAACCATGAAACCTAGCATCAGAAGTCAGCAGCATTGTTTGATTAGGAATCCATAACACATTAGTGCTACAAAATATTGTTTGATTAGGAACCCATAACACATAGTGCTAGAAAAAACCAAAGAGAAATCCCCATGATTAATAATTAATGGCAACACCAACCTGGGTCAAGAATTTGGTAGTGGTTTCATTTTGTAGAATCAAGTTTCTTTGCTGCCATGTTTGTTCCATTATCAAGAATCGCATAGTACACTCTCCCATAAGAACCTTCACCTACCAAAGCTTGTGAACCAAAGTCATCAGTTTCTTTCTATCAGTTCATCCAAGGATAGAACAGGAATATTGATAGGGAGAGCAGCATTGTGTTAACTCAGATTCCTGTATTGAATGTTATATTTCTTGGCATGACATACTAAAAAAATCTATGGACATCAGATTCAGATATTAGAAATGCTCCAAATTGTTAACTCACAAGTCACAACCAAATGAGGAAAAACTGAATGCAGTCCTGCAAATGAAAATATGAATATCAAGCAACAAAATGTTAAATGAATCGGAACATACGTATGAAACTTGAAAGGCTGCCTGAATGTTGAATGTCCACTTAGCTGGCATTCTGAAAATTGGAACATAATTTGCACATTCCATCCTGTAGATAGGTCAAAAATAAGTGTAAAATGTCATATTTCCTTGCCTTTCTGAAAGGCATGTAGCAGAGGACTGTCAAGGAGATTACAGATCCTACAATGACACAGTTAGAATTAGTTCAAATCATAACACAGAGAACCAATTTATTGCAAGCTAGTGTCAATTTGATGAACAGAAGATCAAGTTAATAACTCAATATTGAATTTTTAAAAACATAATAAGTGCTGAGTCAAAACACAGAATTAAGATAATAAAATTACAGTTGTTTGCAAGCAACGCCATCAACTCATGGAAGACATGCTGTTAGGACAAAAAAAATTGTCAAGTACAACTTATATAAGTTGGCAAAGTCATTGTCTTAAAGGAAACATCATTTCTATTGGGATGTAAATTCAATATATAAAGTACTGCAAGGAAACAAGAGTAGCTATCAATGAAAATCACTTTATTGTAACAAAATCTTTGTTATGAATGAATAAGTTAATGCTACAACTTACAACAAATGGAGTATAAAAAGTACTCCAGCATGAGCCCATCGGCGTATTAAAAAAATATGGATGATCTCTAAGGCCTCCAAATCTCATCCCAACAATTGTCAACCACCTTTTGAACTCTCTTAGTCTGACAAACTCCTCTTACTACGGTATACCAAATGACAGCCTCTGGCACAATATACTTAGCCAGCATGACCATTACAACATCTCCTGCTGCCCTATATCTATCTCTATAGCATAGCCTCATGACCAGTCCCTCTAAGAATTCCCTCCCTTTCCCCTCTACAACTCCAATCTCCCGCAAGAAAATATTGCATGTCACTGTGTCTGGATCACACATTTGATCAAGCATCTGGTTAAGCAAGTCCATTGCCCGAGGTAGGTCATTTGTGCGGATCAGCGCATCCAATAGAACATTATAAGTAATGACATCTGGTTTGGCATCACCCTTTGCCAGCATGTCATTAAATAGACGGAGACCACCATCTACCATCCCAGACATGCATAAACCTTTCATCATTGAAGTATAAGCAATGATATCAGGTGCACAGCCACGACCAAGCATGTTTTTCCAGACCATCATAGCATCTTTTAATCTCCCTACATCGCACAACCCACTGATCAATATGCTGTAACTAATGGCACTTGGCACACAGCCAACCTTTATCATCTCCTCCCACGTAGAGAGTGCCCGCGATGAATTACCAATGTGGAAATATCCCCGAGTCATTGAGCTGTATGTCATGATATTTGGGATGCATTTCGCATCAACCATTTCTTCAAATAACATTTCAGCTTCTGTCATCCTCCCAGACCGTGCAAAGCCATCAATCATTGCTGAATACAAAACAACGTTCGGCTTTACCCTAGCTGCCACCATTGCCTCCCACACCATCAATGCCCTGTCAACCTCTCCTGACTTGCAAAACCCGGTGATCACAGCCGAGAACACAAACTCACTGGGTAAAAGCCCCTTCCTCCCCATTTCCTGAGCCACCTTCCATGCATCCTCCACTCTCCCACACTTCACCAGCCCATCGACCACTGCTCCGTAGGTCATCAACCCTGGCACAATCCCTTCATTCTCCATTCTTCTCATGATGTTCATCGCTGCCCTCGCCTTCCCACACAACAGTAGACCATGCAGCAGCACATTGTATGTCACCGCGGTCATTGTGCAACCCTTCAGCTGCATAAACCGAAATAGCTTGGCTGCCCCATTGACATCCCCTGCACGCAGCATCGCCCTCAGCACGGGGTTAAAAGCCTCAGCAGACACCACTCCATCGACCACCATCTCATGAACCAGCGCCACCGCGTCTTCCACCCACCCTGCATCGGCCAGTGCAGACACGACGGTAGAGTAGGTGAACTTATCCGGCACAAGATTCCACGCTGGAATGACATCGTGGAGGATTCCCAACGCGATTGCAAGATAGAGGCCGGGGTTCCTTGGGACCATAGAGGAGCAGATGCACTTGAGGAGGAGGTTGAAGGAGAGCAGAGTGGGAGTGAGGCCAGGGAAGAGGCGGAGGGAGTGGGAGAAGAAGGCCGGAAGGAGGTGAGGGGGGAGGGGAAACCGGAGTAGCGCCGAGTTGAAGGAGTGATGGGTGGTGGCGGCGGACGTGGGCGGGGAGAGGAAGAGGCGAAGCGCAAGGATCGGGCGGGGCGAGCGGGCGAGGGCGGCGACGAGGTGGGGGAAGATGTGCGGGGAGGCGTCGTGGGGAAGGCGGCAGAGGAAGCCGAGGACGGACGCGGCGGACGGGGGCGGGGAGGCGACGGCGAGGGATCGCGCGACGGATAGGAGCGTAGGCCCGGCGGCCGGGAAGAGCTCGGCGGCGAGGGGTAATTCGTCGTCGGATGAAGAGGACGAGCGGCAGCCGCGCGCGGCGGAGGCGGCACGGGAGGGTAAGCAGGTGAGACGGCGGAGGGAGAGGGGGAGGCGGGTGGCGGGATGGGGCATAGGGGGAGGCGAAGCATGGCGGTGGGGAGGACGGCGGCGGTGTTCAGGCGGAGGGCCGGCCTTGCAGCATTTTTGCTGCAAAATCTCGGTCTAGGGTTTATGCGCTAATCTCTTCTCTTTTCTATCTCTTCTCTTCTCTTCTCTTCTATGGATTTTGATCGAAAATTCTATATACGTATGTTATAATTCACTAGAATCTTAGTCTGTTTGATAAGACTCTACGATTCTGAGATTTTATTTTATCCAGGTTCATGAAATCCTATGGTAACCAAATCGCACCTCTATCTCTACACAACTAAAAAAATAAGAAGCGTTAACGTGTCTGTCCGGTAAGCACCAAAACAAATCTGCGATCCATGTCAGAAAAAAAAACTCGTCAATCACGCAAAAAAATCACAGTAAATCACGCACACGCGGTCTCCGCCTCCCCTGCGCGACCGCATCGGCCTAACACATCTGCTGGACGCCGCCTCGACACCGCCGCGCCGCCACCTCGACGCCACTAGACGCGCACACGAGGAAAAAAAATCCCCGTCAACTATGCTCACGCGTTCTCCCCCTCCCCTCGCAACCCCTAAAAATCACAGTCAATCACGCACATGCGGTCTCCCCCTACCCTGTGCGACCGCATCACCCTCGCCAACCGCGCGACCGCATCGCCCTAAACATCTGCCGGACCCGCCTCGACACCACTGGACACGCGCCGCCTCGACGCCACTGGACGCGCCACCGCCTCCACGCCGCCGGAAAACACGGCCGCCTCCACGGCCTGCCCCTGCCATCGAGGCGGCTGGATGCCTCCACGCTGCCAGGAACACCGCTGCCTCCGCACCACCGCCTCCAAGACTGCCTTGTT
>JAHUYU010003623.1:0-17247 GCA_030439765.1 Tripidium arundinaceum | reverse complement strand
ACAGAACATCTCATTTCAGGCTCAGCCGGCGCAGGCCGCACGTAGGCCAAACAACGAATAATTGCAACGCGCGGCCGGCCGCCGGCCGGGAATCGCGTCGGCCGTCCGCGCGCTCTCGACGCAAGTCATCTTCCTCCTCCCCTCCCAACTACTGCCCATACCCAGTTTGACGGCAGCTAGCTACCATTCTCCTCCGCACCTTTCGCCTGTCGTTTCCCTCTTGCCATATAAGATCGGTTAGTCCAAAGCTTGCCGGCCGGCTTTGCGAACAAATTGCAATATTTGCACGTACAGAACCGCGGATCGACCGACCGTGGTTGCATTGCTGCTCCCCCCTTGGATCTGAGGTTTCAGGCCGGCACACCGGGGTTTGAGGATGTGGTGTTGCAGCGGCGCGGAGGACGAGCCCCACGCCGCCCCGCTGGCTGCCAACCCGGCCGCGACGCCGCCGCGAGCACCAGGTTCTTTCCTAATCTTATCCCATTCTCCTCTTTTGGGTTTGCTAGCTAGCTCACCGTGCGCATTACATTGCAATGATGGTGTGCAGCGCAGCCGAGAGGGCCGAACATGCCGAGAACCGGCGCCGCGTCTGCGGCCAAGGTGCTGTCCATCGACGTCCCGGCCGTCGCGCTGTCGGAGCTCAACCGGCTCACGGGCAACTTCGGGGACAGGGCGCTGGTCGGGGAAGGCTCCTACGGCCGCGTCTACCGCGCCACGCTCGCCACCGGGGAGACCGTGGCGGTCAAGATGTTCGACAACGGCAGCTCCTCCGGCCAGTCAGAGGCCGAATTCTGCGAACAGGTGACACGAAAAGCATGCCTTCCTTCCCCCATTTACGCCTGGCTGAACAGCCCAAACTGACGCGTTGCCTCCTCTCGATGACTGCAACCGCAATGCAATCAGCTGTCCGTGGTGTCGCGGCTCAAGTGCGAGCACTTCATCCAGCTGCTGGGCTACTGCCTGGAGCTCAACAACCGGATCGTGCTCTACCAGTTCGCCACCATGGGCTCCCTCTACGACATACTTTATGGTACGGTGCAAACCGGAGCAACAAAATTAAGCCTACCCAAAATGACTCAGAAGAACACATGCAGTCCATGACGGCGTCGCGTGACCATCGGTTGCATGCATTGCATCGCAGGGAAGAAGGGGGGTGCAGGGCGCGGAGCCCGGGCCCGTTCTGACGTGGAGCCAGCGCGCGCGGATCGCGTACGGGGCGGCGAGGGGCCTGGAGCACCTGCACGAGAAGGCGCGGCCGTCGATCGTGCACCGCGACGTGCGCTCCAGCAACGTGCTGGTCTTCGACGGCCACGACGCCAAGATCGGCGACTTCAACCTCACCAACCAGTCCCCCGACTCCGCCGCGCGCCTGCACTCCACCAAGGTGCTCGGCACGTTCGGCTACCACGCGCCCGAGTAAGCACGCACGCACGCATGGCGCGCCACCACCACCACCAGTGTCTGTCTCCATCGGATTCCCGACTCGACTCTGCCTCAACGTGCGTTTGCTTTGTCGATCGATCAGGTACGCGATGACGGGGCAGCTGACGCAGAAGAGCGACGTGTACAGCTTCGGCGTCGTGCTCCTTGAGCTCTTGACCGGGAGGAAGCCCGTGGATCACACCATGCCCAAGGGGCAGCAGAGCCTGGTCACCTGGGTAGGTTCCTTCCTCTCCATTCTTCCTCCATGGCCGGCCCGGTCGAGATGCCAACCTCACATCTCACCGCGTATGCAGTATCTCTGTATCAGTACCCAGTGTTCCCTACGTCAGCGTGGATTCAGTCGCCTAACTAATCAACAAATTTCTGGCTTGTCCAGGCCACTCCGAGACTGAGCGAGGACAAAGTGAAGCAGTGCGTGGATCCCAAGCTGAAGGACGACTACCCGCCCAAAGCCGTGGCCAAGGTACGCCGCCGTTGAAGTCTGAACACGCACGGCATTTCCCTTGACGCTTGACCATCCTGTTATGTTGAGCCCTCTGTTCTGTTCTGTTCTGAGTTGCGCCTCTGTGCAGCTCGCGGCGGTGGCGGCGCTGTGCGTCCAGTACGAGGCCGATTTCAGGCCCAACATGACGATCGTCGTCAAGGCTCTGCAGCCCCTCGTGAGTGCTCGGCCAGGAGGAGATCACCAGTAGCTAGATAGACAGAGAGAGTTAGTGTCGTCGCTCGCCCTGTGTTGAACGTCGTAATTCATGTCTACGGCATTTCGGTCAAAATGCTGTCAGCAACGGCCTGCTTGGCCTGTTTTAATTAAGAGAGTGTAACCGTGTCATTGCATGTGAAATGTGGAATTAAATTAATTTATTAATTGCAAATTCGCGCCTCACAAACTGGACTTGAAAAATAAATGGCCATATGCGCTGCGACATGTCACTAGATTTCAGAAGTTAAGGTCTCCAACTCCAATTTCAGAGTTGGAAGTCGAGGGCCTGAACTTGTGCAGCATGAAAAGCCTAAAAATTCTCAACTCCAAACTCCAAAGTCAGAAATATAGATCTGTGTGTGCAGACCTGAAGAGGCTCGATATCAGGGCCAAACTCGATCTGGAAAAAAAATGGCTGGACTAACAAGAGTCGAGGCCCATGAGCCCAATTAATAAATCCCTTTCACCAAGTCCTCCTACGCGTGAATTATTTTGGCCCGGTCACTGCTCGCGACTCTAGCCGGTTCTTCTTTAGATGAAGGGGTATCCCTGCCCAGCTTGCGTAACAGAGAAGGGGAGAGCCCGCCATCCCCCGGCGCGCCCCCTCCACCGGCCCCCGCCACGACCCCTACGCAGTCTGAGAAGGATGCAAGGCAGCAGAAGGCGAGGAGAAGACACCGAGACGAGGCTGCAGAAGGCAAGGAGGGAGATGCAACACCCGATCTACTTTTGAAACATCCAGACACTGTTCGCCTAAACGGTCGTTTAGCCCGTGTACACACCGTGTAAACGCTACACGGTGGTGCACCGTTTCCGTTTAATCCCGTTTAATTGACCGTTTAGCCCGTTTAATGAACCGTTTAGCCCGAATAATGGCTAAACGGTAGGTGACCGACTGTTTACCGTTTAGCGTTTAGGAAAACACTGCATCCAGATGCAACACTTGCAACATACGCACAAAGACAGATGAAACACTTAAAACATGCGTCTGAAACACTTTGCAAAAACACCTGAAAAACACTTGAAACCATTTCAAACATACGCAACATCCAGATAAAACACTTGCAATATATGTGTGAAACATATGCAACAACCAGATAAACTCTCTTGTTACGTATGTTTGAAAAAAAAGATGGAATGTTAGGAAGAAACGTTTGCAACATACGTGTACAACCATTGCAATATATGCAACATTCCGATCTACTTTTATAACATCCATATGAAACACTTACAACATAACTCTGAAACATCTGCAACACTTGAAACCGACGCTTGCAACATGCGCTTTCAAGTGCAACATCTACTTGCTGCGTACGAAATGGAGGCTCGCCGGCGTGTGGAATTCACCGGAGGTAGTCGCGCCATCACCACCATCGACCAGATCGACTCTGCCTACCACGAGGCCGGCGGGGACCCCTTCGTGGCTGCCGGTATCTTGGGCTCCACGCGGCGGTGGGCGCCTGACACGGCCGGGCGCGGCGCGCGCGAGCGGGCGAGGTGCGGGGCAGGCCGGGCCGGCTTCGGCCGCGGGCCGAGAAAGGAGGGCGCGGCCCGATTAAAGAAGAAAAATTCATTTTCATTTTTTTTGAAATTCAAACATCAGCTTCAAATCACTTTTTGATCATGTAAATGGCATTTTCTGGAAATGGCCCAAAAATGAAAGTTGCTTAGAATTTAATTCTCTACAACTTTTATTAAGGGGCCAACTCAAAATTCTGCCTAGATTTTGAATTAGAGGTTTAAAGTCAATTTAATTTCAAAACCCTAATTTTGAAGAATTGTTTTAAAAGCATAATTTGACAAAACTTTGAATATAAACTTTGCTCCAAATTGCATCCTTATTAATCCTAAGTTATTTTAGTGGTCACCATCAAGCACTTGTGCTACTTTAAGCAAGGTTCTACAACAACCGAGCATTTTATTAAATAAAACAAGCACTCACATGAAATGACATGCATGATGATGCTTATGCTCATGATTTGCAGGTGCTTAATGCATGCTTAACACCAAGGATGTTACAGGCCCTCGACGTGCCGCCATTCGCGCTGTCCTAATTAACTACTCGTATTTGTTACTCCATATACAGGATGAGCTATTGTCACGGCGACATTTATCGAGAGTACAGCAGACGGCAGGTGACCATGCAGGAATGCAGCAGATGAGGAGAACAAAGAATCGTCTAACGATAATGATTGGACCCGGGCGTCCGTTCGTCCGGATGGACCAACCTGCTCGCGCCGCTCGCCCACATCGCGCAGCACCGCTCGTACGCATCGCGCGCCACGCACCTCCGCCCCACTCGGCCTCGTTGCTCCTTCCACCAATCCACCGCGCGGCGAGAGATCCGGTGGTGGTGGGGACCGCGGTGCCGGCTACAGGGGTTGCGGGGAGCTGTGTGTCCTGCGTGGAGCCCAAGATACCGGCAGCCACGAAGGGGTCCCCGCCGGCCTCGTGGTAGGCAGAGTCGATCTGGTCGATGGTGGTGATGGCGCGACTACCTCCGGTGAATTCCACACGCCGGCGAGCCTCCATTTCGTACGCAGCAAGTAGATGTTGCACTTGAAAGCGCATGTTGCAAGCGTCGGTTTCAAGTGTTGCAGATGTTTCAGAGTTATGTTGTAAGTGTTTCATATGGATGTTATAAAAGTAGATCGGAATGTTGCATATATTGCAATGGTTGTACACGTATGTTGCAAACGTTTCTTCCTAACATTCCATCTTTTTTTTCAAACATACGTAACAAGAGAGTTTATCTGGTTGTTGCATATGTTTCACACATATATTGCAAGTGTTTTATCTGGATGTTGCGTATGTTTGAAATGGTTTCAAGTGTTTTTCAGGTGTTTTTGCAAAGTGTTTCAGACGCATGTTTTAAGTGTTTCATCTGCCTTTGTGCGTATGTTGCAAGTGTTGCATCTGGATGCAGTGTTTTCCTAAACGCTAAACGGTAAACAGTCGGTCACCTACCGTTTAGCCATTATTCGGGCTAAACGGTTCATTAAACGGGCTAAACGGTCAATTAAACGGGATTAAACGGAAACGGTGCACCACCGTGTAGCGTTTACACGGTGTGTACACGGGCTAAACGACCGTTTAGGCGAACAGTGTCTGGATGTTTCAAAAGTAGATCGGGTGTTGCATCTCCCTCCTTGCCTTCTGCAGCCTCGTCTCGGTGTCTTCTCCTCGCCTTCTGCTGCCTTGCATCCTTCTCAGACTGCGTAGGGGTCGTGGCGGGGGCCGGTGGAGGGGGCGCGCCGGGGGATGGCGGGCTCTCCCCTTCTCTGTTACGCAAGCTGGGCAGGGATACCCCTTCATCTAAAGAAGAACCGGCTAGAGTCGCGAGCAGTGACCGGGCCAAAATAATTCACGCGTAGGAGGACTTGGTGAAAGGGATTTATTAATTGGGCTCATGGGCCTCGACTCTTGTTAGTCCAGCCATTTTTTTTCCAGATCGAGTTTGGCCCTGATATCGAGCCTCTTCAGGTCTGCACACACAGATCTATATTTCTGACTTTGGAGTTTGGAGTTGAGAATTTTTAGGCTTTTCATGCTGCACAAGTTCAGGCCCTCGACTTCCAACTCTGAAATTGGAGTTGGAGACCTTAACTTCTGAAATCTAGTGACATGTCGCAGCGCATATGGCCATTTATTTTTCAAGTCCAGTTTGTGAGGCGCGAATTTGCAATTAATAAATTAATTTAATTCCACATTTCACATGCAATGACACGGTTACACTCTCTTAATTAAAACAGGCCAAGCAGGCCGTTGCTGACAGCATTTTGACCGAAATGCCGTAGACATGAATTACGACGTTCAACACAGGGCGAGCGACGACACTAACTCTCTCTGTCTATCTAGCTACTGGTGATCTCCTCCTGGCCGAGCACTCACGAGGGGCTGCAGAGCCTTGACGACGATCGTCATGTTGGGCCTGAAATCGGCCTCGTACTGGACGCACAGCGCCGCCACCGCCGCGAGCTGCACAGAGGCGCAACTCAGAACAGAACAGAACAGAGGGCTCAACATAACAGGATGGTCAAGCGTCAAGGGAAATGCCGTGCGTGTTCAGACTTCAACGGCGGCGTACCTTGGCCACGGCTTTGGGCGGGTAGTCGTCCTTCAGCTTGGGATCCACGCACTGCTTCACTTTGTCCTCGCTCAGTCTCGGAGTGGCCTGGACAAGCCAGAAATTTGTTGATTAGTTAGGCGACTGAATCCACGCTGACGTAGGGAACACTGGGTACTGATACAGAGATACTGCATACGCGGTGAGATGTGAGGTTGGCATCTCGACCGGGCCGGCCATGGAGGAAGAATGGAGAGGAAGGAACCTACCCAGGTGACCAGGCTCTGCTGCCCCTTGGGCATGGTGTGATCCACGGGCTTCCTCCCGGTCAAGAGCTCAAGGAGCACGACGCCGAAGCTGTACACGTCGCTCTTCTGCGTCAGCTGCCCCGTCATCGCGTACCTGATCGATCGACAAAGCAAACGCACGTTGAGGCAGAGTCGAGTCGGGAATCCGATGGAGACAGACACTGGTGGTGGTGGTGGCGCGCCATGCGTGCGTGCGTGCTTACTCGGGCGCGTGGTAGCCGAACGTGCCGAGCACCTTGGTGGAGTGCAGGCGCGCGGCGGAGTCGGGGGACTGGTTGGTGAGGTTGAAGTCGCCGATCTTGGCGTCGTGGCCGTCGAAGACCAGCACGTTGCTGGAGCGCACGTCGCGGTGCACGATCGACGGCCGCGCCTTCTCGTGCAGGTGCTCCAGGCCCCTCGCCGCCCCGTACGCGATCCGCGCGCGCTGGCTCCACGTCAGAACGGGCCCGGGCTCCGCGCCCTGCACCCCCTTCTTCCCTGCGATGCAATGCATGCAACCGATGGTCACGCGACGCCGTCATGGACTGCATGTGTTTCTGAGTCATTTTGGGTAGGCTTAATTTTGTTGCTCCGGTTTGCACCGTACCATAAAGTATGTCGTAGAGGGAGCCCATGGTGGCGAACTGGTAGAGCACGATCCGGTTGTTGAGCTCCAGGCAGTAGCCCAGCAGCTGGATGAAGTGCTCGCACTTGAGCCGCGACACCACGGACAGCTGATTGCATTGCGGTTGCAGTCATCGAGAGGAGGCAACGCGTCAGTTTGGGCTGTTCAGCCAGGCGTAAATGGGGGAAGGAAGGCATGCTTTTCGTGTCACCTGTTCGCAGAATTCGGCCTCTGACTGGCCGGAGGAGCTGCCGTTGTCGAACATCTTGACCGCCACGGTCTCCCCGGTGGCGAGCGTGGCGCGGTAGACGCGGCCGTAGGAGCCTTCCCCGACCAGCGCCCTGTCCCCGAAGTTGCCCGTGAGCCGGTTGAGCTCCGACAGCGCGACGGCCGGGACGTCGATGGGCAGCACCTTGGCCGCAGACGCGGCGCCGGTTCTCGGCATGTTCGGCCCTCTCGGCTGCGCTGCACACCATCATTGCAATGTAATGCGCACGGTGAGCTAGCTAGCAAACCCAAAAGAGGAGAATGGGATAAGATTAGGAAAGAACCTGGTGCTCGCGGCGGCGTCGCGGCCGGGTTGGCAGCCAGCGGGGCGGCGTGGGGCTCGTCCTCCGCGCCGCTGCAACACCACATCCTCAAACCCCGGTGTGCCGGCCTGAAACCTCAGATCCAAGGGGGGAGCAGCAATGCAACCACGGTCGGTCGATCCGCGGTTCTGTACGTGCAAATATTGCAATTTGTTCGCAAAGCCGGCCGGCAAGCTTTGGACTAACCGATCTTATATGGCAAGAGGGAAACGACAGGCGAAAGGTGCGGAGGAGAATGGTAGCTAGCTGCCGTCAAACTGGGTATGGGCAGTAGTTGGGAGGGGAGGAGGAAGATGACTTGCGTCGAGAGCGCGCGGACGGCCGACGCGATTCCCGGCCGGCGGCCGGCCGCGCGTTGCAATTATTCGTTGTTTGGCCTACGTGCGGCCTGCGCGGCTGAGCCTGAAATGAGATGTTGCTGGCATGTTGCCCTGTACGCTGTAGGCCGCATCGCAACCTTGTTTTCTTCACTTGTTTTTTTCCTATCCTCGCTCTCTCATCGAGCCACAGTGACTACAGAACCCGTCGACGCCATGCGTGCGTGCATTCTTGTCTAGGACACGCGTGCGCCATGTCATTTGCAATTTGCATGCTAGCTAGCACGTACGAGTCAGCGTGCACCTCCTGTCCTGCCAGACAAACGCAAACGCGAAAGATTGTTTAGTTGATCTTCACTTGGACTCACAATGATATCCTGGAGACAGAGATTAAGTATCTGACAAGCACTTTGGTGAGAAAACGAACAGGTGCTTCAGCTATCGTCTTATCGACCGGTTGGTACGGTGACAGAAGGCGCATAATGCGTTCGGACTTCACACATACAGGTATATGGCCAACTGAAAACCGGTGGTCAGAGTCAGGCTGGTAGCCCGGTAGCCCACGTTCTCGCCGCAGCTCGCTCCCGGTGCGACGTGCTTCCATGCTACCCCCCACGTCGTTAACTGCAACGCCTTGATCATGCTAATTGCCTGGAGTAGCACTAGGCTCGCAAAGGGAGTCTGGTTTGTCTTCCGGTGAGAAACCAGCTGCGGCACACATTAGCCAACGCTAACATCAATACAATGCATATTGCAGCGTTAAACAGGAGCCAGGTCAGAAGTCAACTGCACGCTGCGCATTCTCGGGAGAAATGGGCGGGGTGATCAGGATGGGGGTGGGGATTTTCTGTCCGCTGCTGTCTCTACATTCTAGAAAGACTTGGTCCGGTTGCTGACGCAGCAGGCATGAGGACAACAGGGATTAACGTGCTGGGACTTTACTGTCCTGGAACGAATCTACTGCCACTCTGGCTTGAGCTTATCACCCAGAATTAGCTCTACTTTTCAGCCATGAAATAGTGTTTTTTTCTCGCAACAAATCAGCCGCAGCCGCAATAAGTCCTGCCGAATAGAGCCGTACATTCGCTCATGTATTACTACTGCCAACTAACCTGCATGTTTCATCAGCTTCCAGTAATCATCTTTCCGGAGTGAAACCAAAACAAACAAGACGGCAGGCAAATATGCGTGTCTGATACAGATCGTGCCATCAGAGAATGTCAGAATGGGCTGCCATGTATGTACGGAAGGTAAGTCCTGTCCCAAGTCCTGCTTTGTGTTCAACCAGCACATAGTTATATAAAAAAAACCAGCACATTGATGCATATTCTACATATAAGAGTTCAAACATGACCTCACACATCTAGGGAAAAAAGCAATCGAAATCCTTGATATCAGAGGCATGTGAAATTGTCTGTATTCAGCAACTTTAGGTCAGAGATATACACAAAGTAGAAGTACGAATGTATAATCAACTTAGTACAGTACAATGAGAAATATAAACTTTGCAACAATTACAGATCGTTGCTTCAGCTAGGGCTAATGCGGGAAACATATATATACAGATTTTGAACTTAAGTGTCCACGATAACATGGCGCACCATCCAGCTCCTGGCCTTCACAACTCAAGCTGCCTTCTTGCTCTTGTATTTGCCAGCACAGATGACATATACAATCAGATTCAGAAAACTGATGCCAGCAATGAGCCAGAAGAAGTAATCAAGATGCCCTTCGTTCAAGTTGTCAGGAATCCATCCAGGGTTACCTCCCCTTGTAGTAAAGTACGCAACCATTGTCAAAATGAATGTGCTGAGATAGTTTCCAAACGCAGTAGTGAGAAGATTAAGTGCGCTGCAGAGGCTCCTCATGGCGTCTGGTGACTGGTCGTAAAAGAACTCGAGTGCTCCGATGAATGTGAAAATCTCCGCTAGACCGATCAGGAAATACTGAGGGATTTGCCAGAATATGCTCAGTGGGACTGGGACATTCTGATCCACCAGGTGTGCTTCCCTGGCAACTGCTAGCCGCTTGATTTCGAGGACTGCGGCGACTGACATAGCTATGATGGAAATTACCAGGCCAATACCCATCCTCTGCAACTCTGTAAAGCCCCTCCCGTTGCCAGTGAATCTCCTGGCTATTGGAACCACGATGTAATCGTACATCGGGACACATATGATGACACTTAGGGTGTCAAAAGTAGATAGTGAAGCTGGAGGAATCTTGAAAGAACCCAAGGATGGGTCAAGCACCATCCCTTGTTCCACGAACATTGTCGACATCTGAGCATATACAGCAGAAAACACTATTGTTGTTGCCCAGACAGGGAACATCCTTACTAGTATCTTCAGTTCTTCCACCTGGGTGACAGTGCATATCCGCCATGGGTTGTTGAAGTCAGCCGTTTTCACATCAACTTCGGTAACTGTAGCAGCCTTGTCTAAACATCTGAATAAAAAATCGGTTCAAATATGTTAGGCCCTTAGCTTCCACACAATATGGGAAAGAAGGTGAACAGGAACAGCTATCCCAAAACAAGTCAAAAAATATTCATCTATTAGGCAAAATAACAGAGAAAAAAGGCTAGTATGTGTGCTTACAAGTTGCAATTTAGTACAAACATAAATCCTGAAAAGCAAAAATCAGGAACTGATGCAGCAACTAGTAAAAGAAACTATTTTCAGAAGTAATAACCAATTAAACTTTTGTTCTTGACTATGGTGCTCTGCTAGGTTATACTATAAATATATTATTTCTATAGTTCATAGCCACTAATAGTAAGTAATTCCTCCAAAACTATACACTCCATGCACTAACTGTATATGCTGTGAGCATGCACCGAATGGCCACTCTCTGGTGCACTAAACATATGTGTTGGCAAGTATATAGCGAATGGCATACCATACCAGGCTCATATGCCTAGGTGGATCAAGCGACATCCAATTATAAGTAAGCAGAGCAGACATCAAAATCATTTTGCCATTCCCGTCAGCATATGAGGTCTATTTCTGCATGAGGTTGATTTTTCTCCAAGAGTAACTTTCTGCTTTGTTTATGTTACATTTCAGGACAGATGTGATGAAAGACAAATAGTACTGAATTGGGAAGCTGATCAATCACAAAGGTATAATGTGCTGATTTAATGAAAGAATCTGAACAATGAAGTATGTCTAATTGTGAGTGTCTGATTCAAGCACAGAGTAAGAGAAAGCTATCTGTCAGGCCTAACGCCTTCTTTATTTCTGAACGAATTCTTGTTCATGGGCAGATAGCGGACGCTTCCTATGCAAAGAATTTTGTTCCGTACAAGCATCATAGTGACATACTGACATCAACTACTATTCTTTACTAAGTAGTAATTATTCGCAGTTTCTGAAGTATGACAATCAATCATATTATTATCTTTATCTCATACAGCTTCACAATCTATATCAGTTTGTAGTTGCTTTTACTATCATCTCATAAGATGGCATACCTGAGTTCATCTGTGTGCTCTATTTGCCGACTCCCCTCAATTGTTGATACCCCATTAGGTAGCTCATACAAGAGAGAGCTGTCCTCTGGGACAGGCACATTCCACTTGCGCAAAGAGGCAACAATCACCTGGCATACTCGTGTAATAGGACTACCTCCTGGTTTTTGGAACCTATAAAGTGATGTGCCAGAGAAGAAGCTTATGATTGCCAACCCCATGAATACAGTCGGAATGCCAAAGCCCAGTCCCCATCCTACATTGTCTTGCACCCAAACCAGAAAGCTGCTTGATATGAGAGCACCAATGTTTATTGAAAAATAGAACCAATTAAAGAAAGAACCCTTCTGGATTCGCTCAGCTGGATCTGTATCATCAAATTGATCCGCTCCAAAGGATGAGACACACGGCTTGATTCCACCAGTACCCAGGGCAATCAGATAAAGACCAAGAAAAAAGACAGTATACTGAAAAGGGCTTGCTGGTGGGCAAAAGGATCCTTCACAGGATGGAGGCATAAGCATAGGAACTGATGCTGAAAGAGTCAGTATTGCCATCCCCTATAAAATTAAAATATGATGTCAAGTTTTTTTTTTGACAACATATATGATGTCAAGTTAATAAATAATAACTAACAGGGCAATTCCAGGATTAGTTGAATGTAGCACTATGTGTATGGGCTAAGCATGAATGAATTAACAGGGCAATTCCAGGATTAGTTGAATGTAGCACTATGTGTATGGGCTAAGCATGAATGAATTAAGCAAAAGCTCATAATCTACTACAAAGAATTTGATGGGCCTATTCATTATTCAAAAAAGGAACAAATTACTCGCATTTCCCTTTCCAGCATATTGCTCTAGTTGCTTCCTTTTGCACATTAGCGTTGAAAGTAAAGTTTGTGCATCAATGTATTATGATTTGCATACAGAATCAAATGGCTCTCGGCTGTTTGTACTTGTGCTACTTGTTTAACAGAGTAATAACATAATCTTTGCTGCAGGAATCCAACCAAGTAGTATACACAGGAGATGGATCAGTTGACTTTTCTGGAAATCCTGTTGTCAAGGAAAGAACGGGTAGATGGAAAGCATGTCCATTCATATTAGGTATTGTCCATAGTAAATTCATTAAGTGTGTTCTTCCAATTTAATCCCTCATAACCTGCAATTAACCATTAAGGTTAACCTAGGTAATGAATGCTGTGAACGACTGGCCTATTATGGCATCTCCACGAACCTTGTTACTTACTTGACAAAAAAGCTACATGCTGGCAATGCCTCTGCTGCTAGCAATGTGACTACATGGCAGGGAACTTGCTACTTGACTCCTCTTATTGGAGCAATCCTGGCTGATGCATACTGGGGGAGGTATTGGACAATTGCAACATTCTCCACAGTATACTTCATCGTAAGTCATCTTTGCTCTGAAGTGCCATGGTAACACTGTTGGAAAGGGAAATGCGAGTAATTTGTTCCTTTTTTGAATAATGAATAGGCCCATCAAATTCTTTGTAGTAGATTATGAGCTTTTGCTTAATTCATTCATGCTTAGCCCATACACATAGTGCTACATTCAACTAATCCTGGAATTGCCCTGTTAATTCATTCATGCTTAGCCCATACACATAGTGCTACATTCAACTAATCCTGGAATTGCCCTGTTAGTTATTATTTATTAACTTGACATCATATATGTTGTCAAAAAAAAAACTTGACATCATATTTTAATTTTATAGGGGATGGCAATACTGACTCTTTCAGCATCAGTTCCTATGCTTATGCCTCCATCCTGTGAAGGATCCTTTTGCCCACCAGCAAGCCCTTTTCAGTATACTGTCTTTTTTCTTGGTCTTTATCTGATTGCCCTGGGTACTGGTGGAATCAAGCCGTGTGTCTCATCCTTTGGAGCGGATCAATTTGATGATACAGATCCAGCTGAGCGAATCCAGAAGGGTTCTTTCTTTAATTGGTTCTATTTTTCAATAAACATTGGTGCTCTCATATCAAGCAGCTTTCTGGTTTGGGTGCAAGACAATGTAGGATGGGGACTGGGCTTTGGCATTCCGACTGTATTCATGGGGTTGGCAATCATAAGCTTCTTCTCTGGCACATCACTTTATAGGTTCCAAAAACCAGGAGGTAGTCCTATTACACGAGTATGCCAGGTGATTGTTGCCTCTTTGCGCAAGTGGAATGTGCCTGTCCCAGAGGACAGCTCTCTCTTGTATGAGCTACCTAATGGGGTATCAACAATTGAGGGGAGTCGGCAAATAGAGCACACAGATGAACTCAGGTATGCCATCTTATGAGATGATAGTAAAAGCAACTACAAACTGATATAGATTGTGAAGCTGTATGAGATAAAGATAATAATATGATTGATTGTCATACTTCAGAAACTGCGAATAATTACTACTTAGTAAAGAATAGTAGTTGATGTCAGTATGTCACTATGATGCTTGTACGGAACAAAATTCTTTGCATAGGAAGCGTCCGCTATCTGCCCATGAACAAGAATTCGTTCAGAAATAAAGAAGGCGTTAGGCCTGACAGATAGCTTTCTCTTACTCTGTGCTTGAATCAGACACTCACAATTAGACATACTTCATTGTTCAGATTCTTTCATTAAATCAGCACATTATACCTTTGTGATTGATCAGCTTCCCAATTCAGTACTATTTGTCTTTCATCACATCTGTCCTGAAATGTAACATAAACAAAGCAGAAAGTTACTCTTGGAGAAAAATCAACCTCATGCAGAAATAGACCTCATATGCTGACGGGAATGGCAAAATGATTTTGATGTCTGCTCTGCTTACTTATAATTGGATGTCGCTTGATCCACCTAGGCATATGAGCCTGGTATGGTATGCCATTCGCTATATACTTGCCAACACATATGTTTAGTGCACCAGAGAGTGGCCATTCGGTGCATGCTCACAGCATATACAGTTAGTGCATGGAGTGTATAGTTTTGGAGGAATTACTTACTATTAGTGGCTATGAACTATAGAAATAATATATTTATAGTATAACCTAGCAGAGCACCATAGTCAAGAACAAAAGTTTAATTGGTTATTACTTCTGAAAATAGTTTCTTTTACTAGTTGCTGCATCAGTTCCTGATTTTTGCTTTTCAGGATTTATGTTTGTACTAAATTGCAACTTGTAAGCACACATACTAGCCTTTTTTCTCTGTTATTTTGCCTAATAGATGAATATTTTTTGACTTGTTTTGGGATAGCTGTTCCTGTTCACCTTCTTTCCCATATTGTGTGGAAGCTAAGGGCCTAACATATTTGAACCGATTTTTTATTCAGATGTTTAGACAAGGCTGCTACAGTTACCGAAGTTGATGTGAAAACGGCTGACTTCAACAACCCATGGCGGATATGCACTGTCACCCAGGTGGAAGAACTGAAGATACTAGTAAGGATGTTCCCTGTCTGGGCAACAACAATAGTGTTTTCTGCTGTATATGCTCAGATGTCGACAATGTTCGTGGAACAAGGGATGGTGCTTGACCCATCCTTGGGTTCTTTCAAGATTCCTCCAGCTTCACTATCTACTTTTGACACCCTAAGTGTCATCATATGTGTCCCGATGTACGATTACATCGTGGTTCCAATAGCCAGGAGATTCACTGGCAACGGGAGGGGCTTTACAGAGTTGCAGAGGATGGGTATTGGCCTGGTAATTTCCATCATAGCTATGTCAGTCGCCGCAGTCCTCGAAATCAAGCGGCTAGCAGTTGCCAGGGAAGCACACCTGGTGGATCAGAATGTCCCAGTCCCACTGAGCATATTCTGGCAAATCCCTCAGTATTTCCTGATCGGTCTAGCGGAGATTTTCACATTCATCGGAGCACTCGAGTTCTTTTACGACCAGTCACCAGACGCCATGAGGAGCCTCTGCAGCGCACTTAATCTTCTCACTACTGCGTTTGGAAACTATCTCAGCACATTCATTTTGACAATGGTTGCGTACTTTACTACAAGGGGAGGTAACCCTGGATGGATTCCTGACAACTTGAACGAAGGGCATCTTGATTACTTCTTCTGGCTCATTGCTGGCATCAGTTTTCTGAATCTGATTGTATATGTCATCTGTGCTGGCAAATACAAGAGCAAGAAGGCAGCTTGAGTTGTGAAGGCCAGGAGCTGGATGGTGCGCCATGTTATCGTGGACACTTAAGTTCAAAATCTGTATATATATGTTTCCCGCATTAGCCCTAGCTGAAGCAACGATCTGTAATTGTTGCAAAGTTTATATTTCTCATTGTACTGTACTAAGTTGATTATACATTCGTACTTCTACTTTGTGTATATCTCTGACCTAAAGTTGCTGAATACAGACAATTTCACATGCCTCTGATATCAAGGATTTCGATTGCTTTTTTCCCTAGATGTGTGAGGTCATGTTTGAACTCTTATATGTAGAATATGCATCAATGTGCTGGTTTTTTTTATATAACTATGTGCTGGTTGAACACAAAGCAGGACTTGGGACAGGACTTACCTTCCGTACATACATGGCAGCCCATTCTGACATTCTCTGATGGCACGATCTGTATCAGACACGCATATTTGCCTGCCGTCTTGTTTGTTTTGGTTTCACTCCGGAAAGATGATTACTGGAAGCTGATGAAACATGCAGGTTAGTTGGCAGTAGTAATACATGAGCGAATGTACGGCTCTATTCGGCAGGACTTATTGCGGCTGCGGCTGATTTGTTGCGAGAAAAAAACACTATTTCATGGCTGAAAAGTAGAGCTAATTCTGGGTGATAAGCTCAAGCCAGAGTGGCAGTAGATTCGTTCCAGGACAGTAAAGTCCCAGCACGTTAATCCCTGTTGTCCTCATGCCTGCTGCGTCAGCAACCGGACCAAGTCTTTCTAGAATGTAGAGACAGCAGCGGACAGAAAATCCCCACCCCCATCCTGATCACCCCGCCCATTTCTCCCGAGAATGCGCAGCGTGCAGTTGACTTCTGACCTGGCTCCTGTTTAACGCTGCAATATGCATTGTATTGATGTTAGCGTTGGCTAATGTGTGCCGCAGCTGGTTTCTCACCGGAAGACAAACCAGACTCCCTTTGCGAGCCTAGTGCTACTCCAGGCAATTAGCATGATCAAGGCGTTGCAGTTAACGACGTGGGGGGTAGCATGGAAGCACGTCGCACCGGGAGCGAGCTGCGGCGAGAACGTGGGCTACCGGGCTACCAGCCTGACTCTGACCACCGGTTTTCAGTTGGCCATATACCTGTATGTGTGAAGTCCGAACGCATTATGCGCCTTCTGTCACCGTACCAACCGGTCGATAAGACGATAGCTGAAGCACCTGTTCGTTTTCTCACCAAAGTGCTTGTCAGATACTTAATCTCTGTCTCCAGGATATCATTGTGAGTCCAAGTGAAGATCAACTAAACAATCTTTCGCGTTTGCGTTTGTCTGGCAGGACAGGAGGTGCACGCTGACTCGTACGTGCTAGCTAGCATGCAAATTGCAAATGACATGGCGCACGCGTGTCCTAGACAAGAATGCACGCACGCATGGCGTCGACGGGTTCTGTAGTCACTGTGGCTCGATGAGAGAGCGAGGATAGGAAAAAAACAAGTGAAGAAAACAAGGTTGCGATGCGGCCTACAGCGTACAGGGCAACATGCCAGCAACATCTCATTTCAGGCTCAGCCGCGCAGGCCGCACGTAGGCCAAACAACGAATAATTGCAACGCGCGGACGGCCGA
>JAHUYU010000810.1:0-18354 GCA_030439765.1 Tripidium arundinaceum | reverse complement strand
TGCTGAATCATCATATTGTGGGGTTTTCGGGATCCATCGGAGGCTCAACACCATTGCACACAATCTCCCAAATGCCGGGATGAAGACCTACAAGATAAGCCTTCATCAAGTGCTTCCACTTGGACAAAGTAAGAAAGGCAAGAATTGATTTGTTGATGGCAAAGCTCAACCGGTTTGTGATCATAGATGGTGAAGGGCCACAAGAGATGTTTGATAGATTGATGACAATGGTTGGCAAGATTAGAGGCTATGGTTGTAATGAGCTTGATGACCACAAGGTTGTCAAAATTATGTTGGAAGCCTACTCACCAAGAAATGAGACCGTGGTTACTCTCATTAGAGATAAGAAGAAGTTTGAGCACTTCACTCCAAATGATGTGCTTGGAAGAATCTTGACATTAGATATGCAAAGAGAAGAAGCAAATGAGAGGAGAAGACTTGGTGAGTTGCAAGCCAAACTTGATGGCATGAAGATCAAGGATGTGGCACTCAAGGCAACCAAGGCAAGCAAGAAAGGACCAACAAACAAGCAAAGGGCAGCAAGCAAGCATCAACAAGCAAGCCTAAAGAAGTCAAGCAAATCCAAGAAGAAGATGAAGTGACAACATCATCAAGTGAAGATGAGAGTGATGATGCACCGTATGAGAAGGTGGAGGACTTGGCACTCTTCATGAAGAAGTACAAGTGAGGGTTGAAGGAGCAAGGGTACAAATTCATGAAGAGGAGGTTCCCTAATAAGAAGAAGAGGACTTGCTACAATTGTGGCAGCACCGAGCACTTTGTTGCTCATTGTCCATATGAGAGCAAAGACAACAAATACAAGAAGGACAAGAAAGATAGCAAGCCTCACTATAGAAGAGAGAAGAAGAATGTAGGTGAAGCACACATTGGGCATGAGTGGGACTCTACACATGATGGCTCAAGTGATGAGGATGAAAAGCTTGCAACCGTGGCAATTCACAAGACATCCTCTTCACCAAAGCTCTTCAACAACATGTCCGATGGTGACTACTACGCCCCTCACACTTGTCTTATGGCAAGGGGTGAGAAGGTAAAATCTAAAACCACACCTACTCCACATCCAAGTTGTTGGCGGTCACTAACGACCATATCCGACCGCCAATTATAGTCCAAAAGCAGGAGAAATAAACATACTTTTGACACATATGCTTTCACTATTGACAAAGTTCCACTTGTATTGGAAGCTTATCATTTTGCAGAGACTATACCAAAATACAGTGGAACAAGAATCAAAATACGCCAACATAGAAAGCGTAACGCAGATCATATACCAAGGAGTCAAGCAAAGGCCCACCTTCATGCAAAATTTGGGCCAAACACCTACGTGGAGGCAACCCTGGTCCAACCAAAAGCCCACCAGAGAAAGGCGGTGGCGAGAGGAGTGGGCCAGGGTGCGGCCGCACCCAGGGTGCGGCCGCACCGCCACTGGCTCCCCTCGGGCCCACCTTTCTCTGGCGGTTGCATGCCGACATGTAGAGGCGGTGTAGGCTAGTTTCCTATTTTATGGCACCCCAAACCGACCTCCTTTATGTATAAAAGGAGGGGTAGTGTTCTCTTTACACGCACACCACCTTGAGTCAACACATCTTGAGCATACCTCTCTAGTTTTTACTTTTTCCTTAGTAGTGCTAGAGCAAGGCAAAGCTACCTTGGAGGGCTTGACTCCTTGGAGAAGAATCTTGGTATGAATAAGATGAATCATTTCTCCAAAGTCTTGTCTTCACTTTATCGATATAGTTATGCAAGTAAACTAGAGTATAGTTCTCATGATATTATCTTGATATATGAGCTACTCTATAGTTTATATGTCATGATGTTGCCATGTAGAACTTTATGCTTAAACATTCATATCATGTTTATGATAAGAAATAGAGTTAAGTTGAGGTGGCGGTTCATCGTGCTTTCGGGTGTGCCCAAGCTTCTTACCTGTCGATCCGTAGGGTCGGGGACCCGGGGGGGCTTGGGTAGTTTCTCTATACGCGAGCATGGTGCTCGGGTATATAGAAATAGGTGAATGCATTTCATGCTCCACGGTTGAGGGGTAGGCGGCAGGTGGTGACAGCCCTGTCCGTCCTTCGTAATCCCCCACGTTCGGGTATGGTGTAGGAGTACGTAAATTGTCACATGAGGTTGCTGGCAGACCAGCACTCGGTGGCCTCCCGACCTATCTCACACTTAGCGCTAGTTCTTACTCATATACATGTATGATTACTTACTATTCTTTGCATAGCTGTATCAAGGATATGCCTGCTCTCATAGATTTATTCTTTTATTCTTTAGTCCTTCTTCCTTCTTTCTCTGCTCAGGTGTTAGACTCGAGTGTGTGTCACACTATCCCAAAACTATCATGTTTACCCCTGCCATAAGCATTTGGTTCATCTTTGCAATCATGTTATCTTGTTCATATCCATACTAGACTCTTTACACCATGCCTTCCTTTGGGAAAATATAAATAACGATACCCTGAAATACTTCCGGGTGAAATGCTACAACGGTATTTCCGTGCGCTTGCGGAGTTAAATCTGTAATCGTTAAGATTTACCGGTTGACATTCTCTAGTGTCATTGCCTTTTCTGGCAGTGATGCTAGGAAATGCCAACAGGCATTTCTGGCGCCGTTGCCGGGGATGGATCCTACCTCTATTCTTGGTGACGACGCTAAGAAATGCCAACAAGCATTTCTGGCGCCGTTGCCGGGGAAGGCATTGGTGTATAAGATCTAGTAGGACATGTTCATGATGATATGCATGCATGGTAACCACTGCTTGTGCAGGCTAACTCTGCTTGTTTTCTCCTGTTGTGGATGAAAACAGGATAGTGTATGACTGGTTTCTCCCTGCCGAACAACTACATCAGCAATCCGGAGGCACTCCTAAGGAAGAAGGACTAAAGAATAAAAGAATAAATCTATGAGAGCAGGCATATCCTTGATACAGCTATGCAAAGAATAGTAAGTAATCATACATGTATATGAGTAAGAACTAGCGCTAAGTGTGAGATAGGTCGGGAGGCCACCGAGTGCTGGTCTGCCAGCAACCTCATGTGACAATTTACGTACTCCTACACCATACCCGAACGTGGGGGATTACGAAGGACGGACAGGGCTGTCACCACCTGCCGCCTACCCCTCAACCGTGGAGCATGAAATGCATTCACCTATTTCTATATACCCGAGCACCATGCTCGCGTATAGAGAAACTACCCAAGCCCCCCCGGGTCCCCGACCCTACGGATCGACAGGTAAGAAGCTTGGGCACACCCGAAAGCACGATGAACCGCCACCTCAACTTAACTCTATTTCTTATCATAAACATGATATGAATGTTTAAGCATAAAGTTCTACATGGCAACATCATGACATATAAACTATAGAGTAGCTCATATATCAAGATAATATCATGAGAACTATACTCTAGTTTACTTGCATAACTATATCGATAAAGTGAAGACAAGACTTTGGAGAAATGATTCATCTTATTCATACCAAGATTCTTCTCCAAGGAGTCAAGCCCTCCAAGGTAGCTTTGCCTTGCTCTAGCACTACTAAGGAAAAAGTAAAAACTAGAGAGGTATGCTCAAGATGTGTTGACTCAAGGTGGTGTGCGTGTAAAGAGAACACTACCCCTCCTTTTATACATAAAGGAGGTCGGTTTGGGGTGCCATAAAATAGGAAACTAGCCTACACCGCCTCTACATGTCGGCATGCAACCGCCAGAGAAAGGTGGGCCCGAGGGGAGCCAGTGGCGGTGCGGCCGCACCCTGGGTGCGGCCGCACCCTGGCCCACTCCTCTCGCCACCGCCTTTCTCTGGTGGGCTTTTGGTTGGACCAGGGTTGCCTCCACGTAGGTGTTTGGCCCAAATTTTGCATGAAGGTGGGCCTTTGCTTGACTCCTTGGTATATGATCTGCGTTACGCTTTCTATGTTGGCGTATTTTGATTCTTGTTCCACTGTATTTTGGTATAGTCTCTGCAAAATGATAAGCTTCCAATACAAGTGGAACTTTGTCAATAGTGAAAGCATATGTGTCAAAAGTATGTTTATTTCTCCTGCTTTTGGACTATAATTGGCGGTCGGATATGGTCGTTAGTGACCGCCAACAACTTGGATGTGGAGTAGGTGTGGTTTTAGATTTTACCTTCTCACCCCTTGCCATAAGACAAGTGTGAGGGGCGTAGTAGTCACCATCGGACATGTTGTTGAAGAGCTTTGGTGAAGAGGATGTCTTGTGAATTGCCACGGTTGCAAGCTTTTCATCCTCATCACTTGAGCCATCATGTGTAGAGTCCCACTCATGCCCAATGTGTGCTTCACCTACATTCTTCTTCTCTCTTCTATAGTGAGGCTTGCTATCTTTCTTGTCCTTCTTGTATTTGTTGTCTTTGCTCTCATATGGACAATGAGCAACAAAGTGCTCGGTGCTGCCACAATTGTAGCAAGTCCTCTTCTTCTTATTAGGGAACCTCCTCTTCATGAATTTGTACCCTTGCTCCTTCAACCCTCACTTGTACTTCTTCATGAAGAGTGCCAAGTCCTCCACCTTCTCATACGGTGCATCATCACTCTCATCTTCACTTGATGATGTTGTCACTTCATCTTCTTCTTGGATTTGCTTGACTTCTTTAGGCTTGCTTGTTGATGCTTGCTTGCTGCCCTTTGCTTGTTTGTTGGTCCTTTCTTGCTTGCCTTGGTTGCCTTGAGTGCCACATCCTTGATCTTCATGCCATCAAGTTTGGCTTGCAACTCACCAAGTCTTCTCCTCTCATTTGCTTCTTCTCTTTGCATATCTAATGTCAAGATTCTTCCAAGCACATCATTTGGAGTGAAGTGCTCAAACTTCTTCTTATCTCTAATGAGAGTAACCACGGTCTCATTTCTTGGTGAGTAGGCTTCCAACATAATTTTGACAACCTTGTGGTCATCAAGCTCATTACAACCATAGCCTCTAATCTTGCCAACCATTGTCATCAATCTATCAAACATCTCTTGAGCCTCCGATGGATCCCGAAAACCCCACAAATGATGAGTTAGCAGCCATCCATCTAAATGGACAAGCCACTAGTGTGCTTCTTAGTGCATTGGATGGTGATGAGTATAATAGAGTGATGGGTGTGGATGTTGCCAAGCAGATTTGGGATACCTTGCACATTGCACATGAAGGTGTTGACAAAGTAAGAAAGGCAAGAATTGATTTGTTGATGGCAAAGCTCAACCGGTTTGTGATCATAGATGGTGAAGGGCCACAAGAGATGTTTGATAGATTGATGACAATGGTTGGCAAGATTAGAGGCTATGGTTGTAATGAGCTTGATGACCACAAGGTTGTCAAAATTATGTTGGAAGCCTACTCACCAAGAAATGAGACCGTGGTTACTCTCATTAGAGATAAGAAGAAGTTTGAGCACTTCACTCCAAATGATGTGCTTGGAAGAATCTTGACATTAGATATGCAAAGAGAAGAAGCAAATGAGAGGAGAAGACTTGGTGAGTTGCAAGCCAAACTTGATGGCATGAAGATCAAGGATGTGGCACTCAAGGCAACCAAGGCAAGCAAGAAAGGACCAACAAACAAGCAAAGGGCAGCAAGCAAGCATCAACAAGCAAGCCTAAAGAAGTCAAGCAAATCCAAGAAGAAGATGAAGTGACAACATCATCAAGTGAAGATGAGAGTGATGATGCACCGTATGAGAAGGTGGAGGACTTGGCACTCTTCATGAAGAAGTACAAGTGAGGGTTGAAGGAGCAAGGGTACAAATTCATGAAGAGGAGGTTCCCTAATAAGAAGAAGAGGACTTGCTACAATTGTGGCAGCACCGAGCACTTTGTTGCTCATTGTCCATATGAGAGCAAAGACAACAAATACAAGAAGGACAAGAAAGATAGCAAGCCTCACTATAGAAGAGAGAAGAAGAATGTAGGTGAAGCACACATTGGGCATGAGTGGGACTCTACACATGATGGCTCAAGTGATGAGGATGAAAAGCTTGCAACCGTGGCAATTCACAAGACATCCTCTTCACCAAAGCTCTTCAACAACATGTCCGATGGTGACTACTACGCCCCTCACACTTGTCTTATGGCAAGGGGTGAGAAGGTAAAATCTAAAACCACACCTACTCCACATCCAAGTTGTTGGCGGTCACTAACGACCATATCCGACCGCCAATTATAGTCCAAAAGCAGGAGAAATAAACATACTTTTGACACATATGCTTTCACTATTGACAAAGTTCCACTTGTATTGGAAGCTTATCATTTTGCAGAGACTATACCAAAATACAGTGGAACAAGAATCAAAATACGCCAACATAGAAAGCGTAACGCAGATCATATACCAAGGAGTCAAGCAAAGGCCCACCTTCATGCAAAATTTGGGCCAAACACCTACGTGGAGGCAACCCTGGTCCAACCAAAAGCCCACCAGAGAAAGGCGGTGGCGAGAGGAGTGGGCCAGGGTGCGGCCGCACCCAGGGTGCGGCCGCACCGCCACTGGCTCCCCTCGGGCCCACCTTTCTCTGGCGGTTGCATGCCGACATGTAGAGGCGGTGTAGGCTAGTTTCCTATTTTATGGCACCCCAAACCGACCTCCTTTATGTATAAAAGGAGGGGTAGTGTTCTCTTTACACGCACACCACCTTGAGTCAACACATCTTGAGCATACCTCTCTAGTTTTTACTTTTTCCTTAGTAGTGCTAGAGCAAGGCAAAGCTACCTTGGAGGGCTTGACTCCTTGGAGAAGAATCTTGGTATGAATAAGATGAATCATTTCTCCAAAGTCTTGTCTTCACTTTATCGATATAGTTATGCAAGTAAACTAGAGTATAGTTCTCATGATATTATCTTGATATATGAGCTACTCTATAGTTTATATGTCATGATGTTGCCATGTAGAACTTTATGCTTAAACATTCATATCATGTTTATGATAAGAAATAGAGTTAAGTTGAGGTGGCGGTTCATCGTGCTTTCGGGTGTGCCCAAGCTTCTTACCTGTCGATCCGTAGGGTCGGGGACCCGGGGGGGCTTGGGTAGTTTCTCTATACGCGAGCATGGTGCTCGGGTATATAGAAATAGGTGAATGCATTTCATGCTCCACGGTTGAGGGGTAGGCGGCAGGTGGTGACAGCCCTGTCCGTCCTTCGTAATCCCCCACGTTCGGGTATGGTGTAGGAGTACGTAAATTGTCACATGAGGTTGCTGGCAGACCAGCACTCGGTGGCCTCCCGACCTATCTCACACTTAGCGCTAGTTCTTACTCATATACATGTATGATTACTTACTATTCTTTGCATAGCTGTATCAAGGATATGCCTGCTCTCATAGATTTATTCTTTTATTCTTTAGTCCTTCTTCCTTAGGAGTGCCTCCGGATTGCTGATGTAGTTGTTCGGCAGGGAGAAACCAGTCATACACTATCCTGTTTTCATCCACAACAGGAGAAAACAAGCAGAGTTAGCCTGCACAAGCAGTGGTTACCATGCATGCATATCATCATGAACATGTCCTACTAGATCTTATACACCAATGCCTTCCCCGGCAACGGCGCCAGAAATGCTTGTTGGCATTTCTTAGCGTCGTCACCAAGAATAGAGGTAGGATCCATCCCCGGCAACGGCGCCAGAAATGCCTGTTGGCATTTCCTAGCATCACTGCCAGAAAAGGCAATGACACTAGAGAATGTCAACCGGTAAATCTTAACGATTACAGATTTAACTCCGCAAGCGCACGGAAATACCGTTGTAGCATTTCACCCGGAAGTATTTCAGGGTATCGTTATTTATATTTTCCCAAAGGAAGGCATGGTGTAAAGAGTCTAGTATGGATATGAACAAGATAACATGATTGCAAAGATGAACCAAATGCTTATGGCAGGGGTAAACATGATAGTTTTGGGATAGTGTGACACACACTCGAGTCTAACACCTGAGCAGAGAAAGAAGGAAGAAGGACTAAAGAATAAAAGAATAAATCTATGAGAGCAGGCATATCCTTGATACAGCTATGCAAAGAATAGTAAGTAATCATACATGTATATGAGTAAGAACTAGCGCTAAGTGTGAGATAGGTCGGGAGGCCACCGAGTGCTGGTCTGCCAGCAACCTCATGTGACAATTTACGTACTCCTACACCATACCCGAACGTGGGGATTACGAAGGACGGACAGGGCTGTCACCACCTGCCGCCTACCCCTCAACCGTGGAGCATGAAATGCATTCACCTATTTCTATATACCCGAGCACCATGCTCGCGTATAGAGAAACTACCCAAGCCCCCCGGGTCCCCGACCCTACGGATCGACAGGTAAGAAGCTTGGGCACACCCGAAAGCACGATGAACCGCCACCTCAACTTAACTCTATTTCTTATCATAAACATGATATGAATGTTTAAGCATAAAGTTCTACATGGCAACATCATGACATATAAACTATAGAGTAGCTCATATATCAAGATAATATCATGAGAACTATACTCTAGTTTACTTGCATAACTATATCGATAAAGTGAAGACAAGACTTTGGAGAAATGATTCATCTTATTCATACCAAGATTCTTCTCCAAGGAGTCAAGCCCTCCAAGGTAGCTTTGCCTTGCTCTAGCACTACTAAGGAAAAAGTAAAACTAGAGAGGTATGCTCAAGATGTGTTGACTCAAGGTGGTGTGCGTGTAAAGAGAACACTACCCCTCCTTTTATACATAAAGGAGGTCGGTTTGGGGTGCCATAAAATAGGAAACTAGCCTACACCGCCTCTACATGTCGGCATGCAACCGCCAGAGAAAGGTGGGCCCGAGGGGAGCCAGTGGCGGTGCGGCCGCACCCTGGGTGCGGCCGCACCCTGGCCCGCTCCTCTCGCCACCGCCTTTCTCTGGTGGGCTTTTGGTTGGACCAGGGTTGCCTCCACGTAGGTGTTTGGCCCAAATTTTGCATGAAGGTGGGCCTTTGCTTGACTCCTTGGTATATGATCTGCGTTACGCTTTCTATGTTGGCGTATTTTGATTCTTGTTCCACTGTATTTTGGTATAGTCTCTGCAAAATGATAAGCTTCCAATACAAGTGGAACTTTGTCAATAGTGAAAGCATATGTGTCAAAAGTATGTTTATTTCTCCTGCTTTTGGACTATAATTGGCGGTCGGATATGGTCGTTAGTGACCGCCAACAACTTGGATGTGGAGTAGGTGTGGTTTTAGATTTTACCTTCTCACCCCTTGCCATAAGACAAGTGTGAGGGGCGTAGTAGTCACCATCGGACATGTTGTTGAAGAGCTTTGGTGAAGAGGATGTCTTGTGAATTGCCACGGTTGCAAGCTTTTCATCCTCATCACTTGAGCCATCATGTGTAGAGTCCCACTCATGCCCAATGTGTGCTTCACCTACATTCTTCTTCTCTCTTCTATAGTGAGGCTTGCTATCTTTCTTGTCCTTCTTGTATTTGTTGTCTTTGCTCTCATATGGACAATGAGCAACAAAGTGCTCGGTGCTGCCACAATTGTAGCAAGTCCTCTTCTTCTTATTAGGGAACCTCCTCTTCATGAATTTGTACCCTTGCTCCTTCAACCCTCACTTGTACTTCTTCATGAAGAGTGCCAAGTCCTCCACCTTCTCATACGGTGCATCATCACTCTCATCTTCACTTGATGATGTTGTCACTTCATCTTCTTCTTGGATTTGCTTGACTTCTTTAGGCTTGCTTGTTGATGCTTGCTTGCTGCCCTTTGCTTGTTTGTTGGTCCTTTCTTGCTTGCCTTGGTTGCCTTGAGTGCCACATCCTTGATCTTCATGCCATCAAGTTTGGCTTGCAACTCACCAAGTCTTCTCCTCTCATTTGCTTCTTCTCTTTGCATATCTAATGTCAAGATTCTTCCAAGCACATCATTTGGAGTGAAGTGCTCAAACTTCTTCTTATCTCTAATGAGAGTAACCACGGTCTCATTTCTTGGTGAGTAGGCTTCCAACATAATTTTGACAACCTTGTGGTCATCAAGCTCATTACAACCATAGCCTCTAATCTTGCCAACCATTGTCATCAATCTATCAAACATCTCTTGTGGCCCTTCACCATCTATGATCACAAACCGGTTGAGCTTTGCCATCAACAAATCAATTCTTGCCTTTCTTACTTTGTCAACACCTTCATGTGCAATGTGCAAGGTATCCCAAATCTGCTTGGCAACATCCACACCCATCACTCTATTATACTCATCACCATCCAATGCACTAAGAAGCACACTAGTGGCTTGTCCATTTAGATGGATGGCTGCTAACTCATCATTTGTGGGGTTTTCGGGATCCATCGGAGGCTCAACACCATTGCACACAATCTCCCAAATGCCGGGATGAAGACCTACAAGATAAGCCTTCATCAAGTGCTTCCACTTGGCAAAGTTAGTCCCATCAAACTTGGGTAACTTGCCCGCAGGCAGATTGATAAAAGACTTGCGATCATGGTTGGTCAAAGAAGAATAGTTAAAGGATACGACGGAATATTTCTTCTTGTTGTTGCTGCTACCCTTGTCCTTGCTGCCCTTCTTTGGCTTGATGTAGGACTCATCATCATCGCCATCATCGGAGCTACTAGAGAGCTCACTAGATGACACATGCACGGCTTTGAGCTTCTCTTGTTCTCTCTTCCTTGCTTCCCTTCTTTTGCTTCTTTCTTCTCTCTTGAGTCTTCTTTCTTCTTTTCTTCTTTTCTTGTCTTGAAGCCGCTGCTTCTCCTTCTCAGCTTCTCTTGCTTCTCTTCTCTTTTTCTTTTCGGCTTTTCTTCGTTGTCTCTCTTCATCATCTTGTAGTTTCTTCTCCGCATCGGATCTCAACGGTGGAAGATCCTCCGCTGCTGTAGAGACGGAGAGATCGCTACTCTCAGTCTCGTGCAGATCCAAGTCATGGGGATTGACTTGTTGAGCTGCACTCGATGCTCCTCCGGCCTCCATTCCTCACGCGGTGAAGCGTATACGAGGAACCAGGCTCTGATACCACTTGTAGGATCTCTGGTACACAAAGATGGCCTAGAGGGGGGGTGAATAGTCTTGCAAAAACTCAGCTCGAAATTCAATCAGAACCTAGGGCGACACTGCCGCTCTGCCAGGGCGGCACTGCCGCACCTCAAATAATAACTCAATCGAGCTGAAACTTTGCAGTAAGTAATCTGATAACCTAAGCAGTGAAACGATGAAATATGAAGAGAAAATTCAGCTCGAAGACTGAATACCACAGAAAGCTTGTAGTCACACAGATCTAAGGTCTAGCTCTAACCCTAGAACATGAAGAACAGCAAGAACACAATAAGAACAAGTGACACAAGATTTACCCCGTGGTTCAACTCGCCACTAAGGCTTGCCTACGTCCATGTTGTTGAGGAAGCCACAAAAGGCTTGGGCTTGCCACCAAGGCTTGCCTTTCTCCTCAATCTCAAGTCAAGAGAGTGAACTCTTGAGATGAGAGGTGATTCACTAGCTGCAATCTTCGATTACAAACTTCCCAAGGATGCCACAACAGTTGGCAAGCTCTTGGGCGACGCCTAGCCGGCTAGGAGCAAGCTCCAAGAGTAATAAACCCTAGAACCGCCAGCCAAACGTGAACCAAATGCTCTTTTGACTTTGGGAATCAGTGGATCTGCTCTCCTATTGAGTTTTGCTGCCTTTTCTCTCAAGTTTTGATGGTGGAAATCACAGATCGGCTTGAGAGAAGGTGGAGCTTCAATGGAGGAGAGAGGGTGAGCTTTTGGTCTGTCTGTTTTTCGAACTGAACGAGCGAAATGAGCCGAGGAAGAAGATGACCGTTGTGGGCTGGGCCTGCTGTATAAATACGGGCCCGAGCCCAACGGTCATCAGAGGGCGGCACTGCCGCTCTCTAAGGGTGGCACTGCCGCCCTGCCTTTAATAGCCCAAATAAGATGAACTTCGGCTGGCTATTAAGGCTGGGTGAGAGGATGTATTTCTGAAGATTTGAGCATCTGGTTGCACAGTTGACACAGTTGTTCTAGAACCCCTCTTTATAGTACGGCATACCTAAACTCAATATTCAAAATAAAATGAATTTAAACCCTTTTGAGTCCAACATAGCCATCCATAGCAATTATGGGGTACCTGCAACCTGTTCATCATCCTCTTATTTGATACCCTGCTTGTCATCTCAATAAATCTCATTAGTCCTCTAATTGAGGAGTCATCAACACCAAAACCCACTTAAGGCTTGATTGCACTTACACTAGGTTGAAATGATGTGAACATGTCCTTCTCTCCGGTCATATGATTGGTGCATCCACTATCCACCACCCAACTTGTTCCACCGGAGGAATATTCCTACAAAGACAAATCAAGCTTTTGTTTTAGGTACCCAAAAGGATTTGGGTCCTAGAGGGTTAGTCACATAAAACTTGGGCACCCAAACACTCCTCATAATCTCCTTCCTCTTTTGGGCACCAACATACTTCACCACGATCTTGCCATCCTTGCCCCAACAACACTTGTAATCACTAGCATAGCACCGTGGAAGTGGTGGTTGTGGCTTGGGGGCCTCGGATTGCTTCGTCTTGATTGTCTTGTTACTTGTAGGTTGAATCTTGGGAATATAAACCTTGTTGTTGGCCTTGCATATAAGCTCATCAAGAGCAACGCCCTTGTTGAACTTCACACAAGGCACACCATTGATCATGTTCCTTCCATTTGCCTTTCCATCATACCTATTGTAGCCAATGCCTTCCTTGATTGATGGGTGCCTTGATGACTTGTATATAGTCTTGTTGGATTGCTCTTGAACTTGCACCCATTCTTCAAGATCATCTTCAACCTATGAATCTCCTTGTCTTTCTTTTCTAGCTTAACAAGGTTAGTTGCATATGCATTTACATCAATTTTATAGTATCTTTTACAACCAAGAGTCTTCGGTTGCCTTAGGAGAAGTTGAAGTGCTAGCCCAGAGAGTACTATAGTTTAGCTCAAGATTTCGGTATTTTTCTTCCAAGCTTGTGAGGCTTTCTTGAGCTATGCTCTTCTCATTCTTGAGGCTAGCTACTAGATCATTAATCGAGGAATGTTCCTTAGTCAATTTCCCTGCTGAGTCATTGGCTAAAGACAATTCAACGGTTAACTTTTCAACCTTCATCTTTTCCTCGGCGATAGATGCTTCAAGTGCAAGGTTCTTGTCTCTCTCTTGAGTGATTATGTCTCCTTGCATCTCCAAGCATCTATCCCTCTTCTCTAATTTCTTCATCACCGAGGCTCTTCTCCAACCTCATCGACAATGACTACTACACTCCAACTTGCCTCATGGCTAAGGGGGATAAGGTACATGCCTCATCCGATCCCTGTAGTGATGAGTATGATAGTTGTGATGAGAACATAGAAGAACTTGAAGCAACCATGATAAAGAAATTTGGTAAAAAGGCCTACACTAAAATAAAAACGCTAATGAAGAAATTAGAGAAGAGGGATAGATGCTTGGAGATGCAAGGAGACATAATCACTCAAGAGAGAGACAAGAACCTTGCACTTGAAGCATCTATCGCCGAGGAAAAGATGAAGGTTGAAAAGTTAACCGTTGAATTGTCTTTAGCCAATGACTCAGCAGGGAAATTGACTAAGGAACATTCCTCGATTAATGATCTAGTAGCTAGCCTCAAGAATGAGAAGAGCATAGCTCAAGAAAGCCTCACAAGCTTGGAAGAAAAATACCGAAATCTTGAGCTAAACTATAGTACTCTCTGGGCTAGCACTTCAACTTCTCCTAAGGCAACCGAAGACTCTTGGTTGTAAAAGATACTATAAAATTGATGTAAATGCATATGCAACTAACCTTGTTAAGCTAGAAAAGAAAGACAAGGAGATTCATAGGTTGAAGATGATCTTGAAGAATGGGTGCAAGTTCAAGAGCAATCCAACAAGACTATATACAAGTCATCAAGGCACCCATCAATCAAGGAAGGCATTGGCTACAATAGGTATGATGGAAAGGCAAATGGAAGGAACATGATCAATGGTGTGCCTTGTGTGAAGTTCAACAAGGGCGTTGCTCTTGATGAGCTTATATGCAAGGCCAACAACAAGGTTTATATTCCCAAGATTCAACCTACAAGTAACAAGACAATCAAGACGAAGCAATCCGAGGCCCCCAAGCCACAACCACCACTTCCACGGTGCTATGCTAGTGATTACAAGTGTTGTTGGGGCAAGGATGGCAAGATCGTGGTGAAGTATGTTGGTGCCCAAAAGAGGAAGGAGATTATGAGGAGTGTTTGGGTGCCCAAGTTTTATGTGACTAACCCTCTAGGACCCAAATCCTTTTGGGTACCTAAAACAAAAGCTTGATTTGTCTTTGTAGGAATATTCCTCCGGTGGAACAAGTTGGGTGGTGGATAGTGGATGCACCAATCATATGACCGGAGAGAAGGACATGTTCACATCATTTCAACCTAGTGTAAGTGCAATCAAGCCTTAAGTGGGTTTTGGTGTTGATGACTCCTCAATTAGAGGACTAATGAGATTTATTGAGATGACAAGCAGGGTATCAAATAAGAGGATGATGAACAGGTTGCAGGTACCCCATAATTGCTATGGATGGCTATGTTGGACTCAAAAGGGTTTAAATTCATTTTATTTTGAATATTGAGTTTAGGTATGCCGTACTATAAAGAGGGGTTCTAGAACAACTGTGTCAACTGTGCAACCAGATGCTCAAATCTTCAGAAATACATCCTCTCACCCAGCCTTAATAGCCAGCCGAAGTTCATCTTATTTGGGCTATTAAAGGCAGGGCGGCAGTGCCACCCTTAGAGAGCGGCAGTGCCGCCCTCTGATGACCGTTGGGCTCGGGCCCGTATTTATACAGCAGGCCCAGCCCACAACGGTCATCTTCTTCCTCGGCTCATTTCGCTCGTTCAGTTCGAAAAACAGACAGACCAAAAGCTCACCCTCTCTCCTCCATTGAAGCTCCACCTTCTCTCAAGCCGATCTGTGATTTCCACCATCAAAACTTGAGAGAAAAGGCAGCAAAACTCAATAGGAGAGCAGATCCACTGATTCCCAAAGTCAAAAGAGCATTTGGTTCACGTTTGGCTGGCGGTTCTAGGGTTTATTACTCTTGGAGCTTGCTCCTAGCCGGCTAGGCGTCGCCCAAGAGCTTGCCAACTGTTGTGGCATCCTTGGGAAGTTTGTAATCGAAGATTGCAGCTAGTGAATCACCTCTCATCTCAAGAGTTCACTCTCTTGACTTGAGATTGAGGAGAAAGGCAAGCCTTGGTGGCAAGCCCAAGCCTTTTGTGGCTTCCTCAACAACATGGACGTAGGCAAGCCTTAGTGGCGAGTTGAACCACGGGGTAAATCTTGTGTCACTTGTTCTTATTGTGTTCTTGCTGTTCTTCATGTTCTAGGGTTAGAGCTAGACCTTAGATCTGTGTGACTACAAGCTTTCTGTGGTATTCAGTCTTCGAGCTGAATTTTCTCTTCATATTTCATCGTTTCACTGCTTAGGTTATCAGATTACTTACTGCAAAGTTTCAGCTCGATTGAGTTATTATTTGAGGTGCGGCAGTGCCGCCCTGGCAGAGCGGCAGTGTCGCCCTAGGTTCTGATTGAATTTCGAGCTGAGTTTTTGCAAGACTATTCACCCCCCCTCTAGGCCATCTTTGTGTACCAGAGATCCTACAAGTGGTATCAGAGCCTGGTTCCTCGTATACGCTTCACCGCGTGAGGAATGGAGGCCGGAGGAGCATCGAGTGCAGCTCAACAAGTCAATCCCCATGACTTGGATCTGCACGAGACTGAGAGTAGCGATCTCTCCGTCTCTACAGCAGCGGAGGATCTTCCACCGTTGAGATCCGATGCGGAGAAGAAACTACAAGATGATGAAGAGAGACAACGAAGAAAAGCCGAAAGAAAAAGAGAAGAGAAGCAAGAGAAGCTGAGAAGGAGAAGCAGCGGCTTCAAGACAAGAAAAGAAGAAAAGAAGAAAGAAGACTCAAGAGAGAAGAAAGAAGCAAAAGAAGGGAAGCAAGGAAGAGAGAACAAGAGAAGCTCAAAGCCGTGCATGTGTCATCTAGTGAGCTCTCTAGTAGCTCCGATGATGGCGATGATGATGAGTCCTACATCAAGCCAAAGAAGGGCAGCAAGGACAAGGGTAGCAGCAACAACAAGAAGAAATATTCCGTCGTATCCTTTAACTATTCTTCTTTGACCAACCATGATCGCAAGTCTTTTATCAATCTGCCTGCGGGCAAGTTACCCAAGTTTGATGGGACTAACTTTGCCAAGTGGAAGCACTTGATGAAGGCTTATCTTGTAGGTCTTCATCCCGGCATTTGGGAGATTGTGTGCAATGGTGTTGAGCCTCCGATGGATCCCGAAAACCCCACAAATGATGAGTTAGCAGCCATCCATCTAAATGGACAAGCCACTAGTGTGCTTCTTAGTGCATTGGATGGTGATGAGTATAATAGAGTGATGGGTGTGGATGTTGCCAAGCAGATTTGGGATACCTTGCACATTGCACATGAAGGTGTTGACAAAGTAAGAAAGGCAAGAATTGATTTGTTGATGGCAAAGCTCAACCGGTTTGTGATCATAGATGGTGAAGGGCCACAAGAGATGTTTGATAGATTGATGACAATGGTTGGCAAGATTAGAGGCTATGGTTGTAATGAGCTTGATGACCACAAGGTTGTCAAAATTATGTTGGAAGCCTACTCACCAAGAAATGAGACCGTGGTTACTCTCATTAGAGATAAGAAGAAGTTTGAGCACTTCACTCCAAATGATGTGCTTGGAAGAATCTTGACATTAGATATGCAAAGAGAAGAAGCAAATGAGAGGAGAAGACTTGGTGAGTTGCAAGCCAAACTTGATGGCATGAAGATCAAGGATGTGGCACTCAAGGCAACCAAGGCAAGCAAGAAAGGACCAACAAACAAGCAAAGGGCAGCAAGCAAGCATCAACAAGCAAGCCTAAAGAAGTCAAGCAAATCCAAGAAGAAGATGAAGTGACAACATCATCAAGTGAAGATGAGAGTGATGATGCACCGTATGAGAAGGTGGAGGACTTGGCACTCTTCATGAAGAAGTACAAGTGAGGGTTGAAGGAGCAAGGGTACAAATTCATGAAGAGGAGGTTCCCTAATAAGAAGAAGAGGACTTGCTACAATTGTGGCAGCACCGAGCACTTTGTTGCTCATTGTCCATATGAGAGCAAAGACAACAAATACAAGAAGGACAAGAAAGATAGCAAGCCTCACTATAGAAGAGAGAAGAAGAATGTAGGTGAAGCACACATTGGGCATGAGTGGGACTCTACACATGATGGCTCAAGTGATGAGGATGAAAAGCTTGCAACCGTGGCAATTCACAAGACATCCTCTTCACCAAAGCTCTTCAACAACATGTCCGATGGTGACTACTACGCCCCTCACACTTGTCTTATGGCAAGGGGTGAGAAGGTAAAATCTAAAACCACACCTACTCCACATCCAAGTTGTTGGCGGTCACTAACGACCATATCCGACCGCCAATTATAGTCCAAAAGCAGGAGAAATAAACATACTTTTGACACATATGCTTTCACTATTGACAAAGTTCCACTTGTATTGGAAGCTTATCATTTTGCAGAGACTATACCAAAATACAGTGGAACAAGAATCAAAATACGCCAACATAGAAAGCGTAACGCAGATCATATACCAAGGAGTCAAGCAAAGGCCCACCTTCATGCAAAATTTGGGCCAAACACCTACGTGGAGGCAACCCTGGTCCAACCAAAAGCCCACCAGAGAAAGGCGGTGGCGAGAGGAGCGGGCCAGGGTGCGGCCGCACCCAGGGTGCGGCCGCACCGCCACTGGCTCCCCTCGGGCCCACCTTTCTCTGGCGGTTGCATGCCGACATGTAGAGGCGGTGTAGGCTAGTTTCCTATTTTATGGCACCCCAAACCGACCTCCTTTATGTATAAAAGGAGGGGTAGTGTTCTCTTTACACGCACACCACCTTGAGTCAACACATCTTGAGCATACCTCTCTAGTTTTTACTTTTTCCTTAGTAGTGCTAGAGCAAGGCAAAGCTACCTTGGAGGGCTTGACTCCTTGGAGAAGAATCTTGGTATGAATAAGATGAATCATTTCTCCAAAGTCTTGTCTTCACTTTATCGATATAGTTATGCAAGTAAACTAGAGTATAGTTCTCATGATATTATCTTGATATATGAGCTACTCTATAGTTTATATGTCATGATGTTGCCATGTAGAACTTTATGCTTAAACATTCATATCATGTTTATGATAAGAAATAGAGTTAAGTTGAGGTGGCGGTTCACCTATTTCTATATACCCGAGCACCATGCTCGATCCCCGGGGACCC
>JAHUYU010001046.1:0-16278 GCA_030439765.1 Tripidium arundinaceum | reverse complement strand
TCCTGATGCTTTTGTGGGATGTGATCAACAAGACTGGCAGTAGTTAAACAACTGGTGTGTGTTTGCTTCCGCTACTTTTATAAACTTGGTTTGTAATAATTGCGACTCCGTGTGTGTAAACTTATTTCAGAACTACTTGTGAAATGTAACGTATGATGTTGTATGTTGAATGAGTAGAATCAATTATATAGTTACATGTGTTGTGTGGCTCAGATGATATCAATGCTTGATAGAATATTGAGGTTCTGAGTTTGAATATCTGAAACACATATTTTCTTTTATTTTTATTGCTGTTGGTTCGTGACTAATCCGGCAGTGATATCAAGCCTGTGATGCATGAATCTGTAATAGTGGTTGTTCTTCCTTAAAATATGCTTTCTAAGTGACATTACTCAAAAGAATGTAACCCACTATCAATCTAACCTACTCATCATGTTAGTTGAGAGGGACTTCCAAGTTGTTACCTCATGATTATGTCTCCATGAGGAAGAGAAACAAAAACTGGTTTTGTGCTATATGCACCATGTAACTGCATAAAAGATCCGATTTGGTTTTCATAATTGAGTGACAACATTAATGGACTAACATATTTCACATGAGATGAAAGTGTAGGTTTACTCCACAAATTAATGGTGTTGAGCAACATGGAGAGCCATGGAGAGGAGGTGGCTTAGACATGTGATTCAAAGGCTCAACCTGAGAGGAGATGATGAATGGAGATGAAAGCAAAATGCAAGCCAAAGATATATGAATAGGTTTTGCTTTCACCGGCCTAAGATGTGTAGAGAAGTGATTGGCCAAATTTAAAGTGGATAGTTGTATTGTACGAGCATTATAATCATATAAATTTTATATTTATTCATTAGCATCTTGTATACTGTTTTTTTCTGATACTGCCAAAACTTTTAGAAGGATATGGAGTAATACATGCAAATGACAATACATATAAACCATGCTAGCAACATCTGGACTTTTTTTTTTGACATAGTGGACTGAATCGCATCTGTTCGTGGCCGGCTGCATGGGTAAGCCAAGCTTGGCCCACGAAAGCCCAATAAGGAAGCTCCAGGTCTCCTACGGCTTTATGTGTTCCACTGTTGGTTTTGTGCACGGTTCCTCAATTATATGACTGATGAAGATAGAGTTTGGATTTTCCTCTAGATATATATAGTGTTAGTATTTATTCATCAGTATTGTGTTATACTAGTTTTCTTTTTCTGATACTACAAAAACGTCTAGATGATGGATACAGAGTTGTTCCCCACACAGAGGTCCATGTATGGTCAATCGTCTTCCGTCACAAAGTAAACAACACCTAACGAGCTGCCGCTCCTAGGTCCTCGGCGTCGCCACGCCTCCGCTTAGGGCCCCTCTTCTTTCTTTCTCTCTGGTGCATCTGTCGGAGGTAAGAAGGAGAGAGGACCCATCTCTCTTTTTCGTAGTTTTATACCCAGTTTGTTTAGGGTTTGGCTAAATAAATCTATCGACGAAATCAGATGATTTTCGATTGGAATCATGCATCCTGCGATGACTTCAGTGATTGCCATGACAAGATCACTATTGCAGGTGTTGATTTCATCGGCAGGCGGCCATTTGTGGTCTTTATCTGCAAGGGGAGGGGTGCTTCTGGGAGCCCCTACGAGGACAGCAACTCTAGATCATCGATCTCATCATCGATGGTCGCGGAGAAGAATTCAAGGTATCGAAGTGATGAATATGCATCCTATGCCGTACCAGATGCGTTTTGGACTGGTTCTGAAGCGTTGAATCTTACGACATGTCTAATGTTTAGATTTATCGTTGGATTCGGCATAAGGTGGCTCTATGTTTGTGGAAAGTCACTGGGGAAGAAGACGATGAAAGAATTTAAATAAAATATTATGTATTTTTTATTTTAGATTTTTTTTCATGTGTAATTTGAGGATTAATTGTGCCAAGATTTAATATAAGTCCCTTTTCCCTTAAAAAAAGTTGTTCCCCACACATCACATGCAAATAAATGACAATACATATATACAAGTCTCGACGGACAAGGCGAGGTGCATTGCACCTGTCTTTAGGGCGTAAAAATAGAAATTGTCCTCTGTCTTTAGGGCGTAAAAATAGAAATTGTCCTCCGTTAGATTACTATGTTCTTGTCCCCCCTACATGTACAGATGTTCGGCTTCCCTTAAATTCGTGATGTTTTTTTATGTGTGCTGGTGGTGGTTATGGGTATCTGAAAGTTTAATACAGTAGAGAAAATCATGACACGCTCCATTTCGATGAATCTGCGGTGCGCTAGCTGTTAACTACTAAGTACTACTTGACAAAGAGTGCGTCAGCTTAATTTCAATCTAGTACTTAAAGCTAGTATATAGTATGTATGTTCCAAGGGTACTTAAGCCAAGAGATATATAAAGTGCAGTCAAGAAAAAGATGGCTGCGATGCCGGTGATGTCTAAAAAGAATCATTTGTGTTTATGACATTGAAGACCTTTGCATTTAGGCCTCTTTTTAGTTTTTCCCAATCCTTTTCCCCAAACACCTGGTGATCATATCGAACTATTTTTGTAGCACGTAAGCTAACAGGAACAAGGAATCGATCAGTTCAATCCCAACTTCTAGTGCTAAAGGTTATGTTCAATAGTGCAGAATGGTTTCTGATCTGATGATTTCTATATTGAGATTTATGTACCCATCACACAATTCACTGTACAAGTTCATGCACTCTAAACAGGTATCGCGTTAGTGGACTTAAACATTTGTATCAGATGAAGTTTGCCTTTGCATTGATTTTTCAGATCAAGCAACACCAGACATCTGTTGCTAACCAAAGGATAGTAAAGATTAACTAGCATATTATTCTAGCGAATAGGTTCATAAAGGGATGGATTAAAAACCAGTATCCACAAACTAAAGTTACTTCCCCACATCCAACCGCAAGTTGCGCTACTTTAACTAAATTAACATACATCCACAGTAGGATTTTATTTTCAAGCATGCTTCTTTAGTTCATCTACATGTTAGATGTTTCTAAAGATCCCAACAAGAGCAATGGATCGTCGACGATGTCAATTAGTAGTAGCGACGTGACCACCTGCTCCATGATCAAAGTGATAATAATTATAGCATACTACTGAATAATTCACGTCTATGAAAAGACAAGTAGTATCAGTATAGACCATTCGTCTTGTTTCAGAAAATTGCATTGATGTAGGATTATCCACTGACGATACAGTTACAATTATCCACCTAGCTAGATTGGGATTACCACCTTTCAGACGACAGCATCAGTCAGGATGTGGTTTCTTTCAATTTAGATCTGCACTACTCATCTCAAAATTGCACAGATCATGGTAATAATGTTTCTAATTTGTCAGCATGCTGCAAAAAGAACTAGAGTACTAATTAATAATTAATACAGGTTTTCTTGTATGGTATGATTTCAAACCGATCGATTCAGTTGGTGAAAAACTCAAAAATAAACTTCTATAGTTGGCGCAAACGGTCATTGTGTTTTTCTCCTGGGCACATGGCTGGCAATCTAGTCTTAAGATGATAGTCAATAGAGTGCCATGCTCTCCCTTTGTTTTTTAGGCTGTGTGCTTTATGTAGAGAGGTCGAAAGTGGATTTACAATTTTTGTATCAACTCTATGTAAGGATTATGAATTGATAAAATCCTTTATTTATAAAAAATTAAGTTATGGTGGACTTTATTGCAGTTTATATGTCATGACACCACATTATATAGAAATGTTTTTTCACAATGGTATTTTTTACCATCGGTTCTATTACAATATGTCACTGTTGGTTTGTAATACAACCGATGGCGAAAATCATTTTCATCACCGGTTCGTGGTTTGAACCAGTGGTGGAAATTGACTTGGTTTTCATTGCTAGCTGATCTAGTCCCAAACTAGTGGTGAAATCTGGCCTCAAGTGTATAAGCAGCGAAAACCCCTCCAAGTCGCTCGTGAGCAGATCTTCTCTGCCCTGTAGATCCTGCCTGGGAAGGATTAGCAATGGAAGCTAAGTTTCGCCCATTCATTAGTAAAGCAGTAGTCTGTGGCATGACCTTGAGACGTTCTGCTCCTGAGTAGGATTGGGGATTCTTGCAATCTCTTCGGCTGCAAAGAGGATGTTGGCATATGCGCTCTTGTTCGGCTTCATCTTCAAGGCACTTACGGCGAACTTCTTCTTCATAGTTCTTGCAGGCAGCTTCGTAACACTCGAGGGCTTCCTTGTGGTGACTGGTGCGATTGTGTCGGGCTTGCTTGTGCTTATTCTTCTTCAGTCGCACAGCCTTCTCTGCCTCGGATTTTGCGTCTGGGACAGGAATATCATTAGAGATATCTTCCAGTTGCTCATCATTTGAATTGACATCCGGGCGCTGCGGAGGTTGCGGGAGCATGAAGACTTCCTTACTATGGCCATAGCAGATGGTGCTATTGGTGCCAAATTCAGCAGTCGAGGAGCTAGAGAGAATTTCAGTAGAGCCTTCCTCCTTGAGGGTGGGGAGCATAGTGCCAACTTTGAACGACAACTGCCCCATCATGCCGACTAGCCAAGATGAATAGGATAAATCCTTGAGTGGCTGAACTACTAGCCAGTGCACAATGTTTTCCTCTGACATGGCAAAAAAGACCAGGCCCTGCTGAGCGCCTGTCAGAGGGATCTCCTAATCTGATTGCATAATCTTCGAGACCGACTCCTGGCAGACAGAAGCGGAATTCTTGAATCCGAGTGGGAATCGAACTAGGCGGTGGGCGCGAATGCCTGATGTCTTGGAGTCTGACTTGGACAGGATGACCGTATCCGAGTAAGACTCGAGTTGCTCCAACTGTTTCCGAGTCCAAGTGGAAATTGGAAAATCATCAATTTTCTCGACGAGATCGTCCAGCGCATCTTGGGGATTTGCTGGGACAGCTTGATCCACCGAGATCTCCATGAGGCGTGGAGCTTGCCGCAGTCATCCGCTGTGCAGATCCAGGAACTGAAGACGAAAGTTGATCCCGCCGGAAAACCCATGTTGATGTCGAGGTCCATCAAGCTCTCGGATGCGAATTCGCGGAAAGCCTCTACCTGGCGCGCCAGCTGTCGGTGTTTAATGACTGGCAACACGTCACAGGGCTATCCGGGATGATGTTTGGTGGGCTTCGACATATGTAGAACTCGATGGTGAACGCGAAGATAGCGATTTATACTCGTTCAGGCCGCTAAATGGCGTAATACCTTACGTCCAGTTCGGTGTGATGCCTTTGCGTTGGATTGTTTCATATGATTGATTGTACAAGGGGGTGTGCTCCTGCCTCTCTTTATATAGTCCAGAGGGTAGGGCACATTGATTTAGTCCTAATTGGTTATAACAGAAAAGTTCTAGTTCATTTACAGAAGCTAAGTTTCCTAGTAGTCCGACTAGGTCGGTTCTTCATGTCTCGGAGTACACGCCACATTGTCTCATGTCTTCAAGCAGACCGCGGGCCAGCCCAAGCCCATGGCGGGTAGTTGGTCCCGTGGGGAACCCTTAGGATCCTGGTCCGTCACTGACCTTGCACATTATTAGTTGATGAGTTTGAAAATATTCTAGAGGAGGCTTCATTCATTGTCACATGGTTCTCTTTGTTTTGTATATTATCTAAAAAAATGTTAGGCACAAGAAGAGGTACAAGTGTATAATTATCCTCTAAATTAATGAACAAAAGTTTGTCTCATCAGAATTTTCATATCATTCCAAGTTTACTGTCTTTTTCTATCAGAAACACACTAAGATTTCCACCAAGATAAAACATCATTAGTTAAAACCACAGAAACATTCATAATTTTTCTACCCCACTCATATTTTTCACCGTGCATTGTACCTTCAGGTGTGCGCGACATTTATTTAGTTGAAACATTAAATTCAGCTATGTATTTAGCTTGGCAGCATTAAAATAGTTACCAATTAGTAACAGTAAGACATTAGCTTATATATGACTCCCTTCATCCTAGAATAAGTGTCATTCTCACTTCTCGAAAAATTAAACGCTTTTAACTTTGATCAAATATATACAAGAAATCATTAGTATTTATGTTGTATAATAAGTACCATTAGATTAATTGTGGAATATATTTTCATAATAAACTTATTTAGAGATACATAACTCTAATCAAACACAATAAAGTTTGATCTAAACGGAACCCAAAACTACATTTATGTTGGGGACAGAGGGAGCAGATGCCATTAGATACTAAAGTCAAAGTGCACATGCAATGGGTGTAGGTATAAAAAAACCAGCAGACAGAACAAGCTCGGCCCATGATGGAATATATATCGAACTTTAGGCGGAGATACCTTCATGAATTGTCTAGTCGTATGGAAATAGACCGTGGGGCCTCAATGCCTGGCAATCTCGCCGACGTTAACATGCATATACGAAGCTAGTACGATGCTGTACGAAGCTAGCTATATTACCTATCTACGCCATCACAGTACTAGGGCAAACTCTGTGCCTGTGAGCTATAGAGTATCCACCAGTCTTTCGTCTCTTCCAGTTCACTAGTGTTAAGCGTCTTCTTCTGGTATGGGAGAATGTTTTGGGGAAGAGATATACAGCAAACACAGCTAAAATAATGGCGTGCCAGCCATGAATGGTTCTGCTAGCCTAAAAATAATTCTTTGATCAGACAAACTGTGCACAACTGCTCACGAACGTGAAATCTGAACTGCAAGCACCGGCCCTCTGATCGGATCCATGGCACATCCTATGACGCTAATAACTTCTCACGGTGAGAAACCATGACAGATCAGGGAAAAGTTCTAAGACTTGCAAAGCAGTCTATAAATATACAAGGGAATAGTAAGATCCATCAGTCTGTCTGCAAAGTTTCTTCAAGACCGGCGGGGCCTGGCCAGCTGGCCCAACTCCCCTGCATGAAAGGGACTGAAGCATGGAGCAAAGCGGCAGAAGAAGTTAATCTTCCACATATTTTTTAATGGCATACGCGATCTCCTGGTACTTTGCTACTTACCTTTTGGTTTGGAGCTCACTGTGGTGCGTGCTAACGGCTTGTTCGGCAGGACTTATTTCGGCTGATTTAATAGTGTTCTGTAAGAGAAAATAAACTGAAACAAGCTGAAACAAGCCGAAACAATACAAGCCGAATAAACCGTAAGATTACCAGCCTTGCCCAAGGTGGCCCTGGCTCTAGCAAAAGACCAAAAGTGTCTGCATGGGTTGTAGCTGCTGGCCACTTGTCATCATTCTCATTCCCTTAATCAAAGTTGGGTGCAGGTAACAGGACGAAGGAGGATGATCCCCAAGCATCCAACCTGTGATCCTCTGCGGTCAATTTGGTTGGCGACGCAGTTGGAAGGGGCCGTTTGGCATAGCCTAAAAAGGCTTTAGCTTCTATGTCAAATTCACTATCACGCACTTGTTGAGCTATTGTAGTGTGAACCTAATAAAGTCATTTGAAGCAAAATGAACTAGATAGGTGTTGAACCCAGTGAAGCTAGCGTTTCAGGGCTTCAAGTTGGCTCATACTATAGTAGCCACAATTGATAATGACAGGTTACACAATTCGTGACACCGGGACATTGAGGCTGCATGAGAATTGCTAGACATCCATTATTGCACCTTTCCCCAAAAGTTGTTCCATCCTTTTACCCCCATCCTCTTGTAATGATCTTGGCGTTGATCAGTAAATATAGGGGAAAGTAAATATTGATAATATTTTCACACGATGTCATATGTCTGAATGAAGAAAAATTATGAATGTTTCTGTGGTTTTAACTAATGATGTTTTATCTTGGTGGAAATCTTAGTGTGTTTCTGATAGAAAAAGACAGTAAACTTGGAATGATATGAAAATTCTGATGAGACAAACTTTTGTTCATTAATTTAGAGGATAATTATACACTTGTACCTCTTCTTGTGCCTAACATTTTTAGATAATATACAAAACAAAGAGAACCATGTGACAATGAATGAAGCCTCCTCTAGAATATTTTCAAACTCATCAACTAATAATGTGCAAGGTCAGTGACGGACCAGGATCCTAAGGGTTCCCCACGGGACCAACTACCCGCCATGGGCTTGGGCTGGCCCGCGGTCTGCTTGAAGACATGAGACAATGTGGCGTGTACTCCGAGACATGAAGAACCGACCTAGTCGGACTACTAGGAAACTTAGCTTCTGTAAATGAACTAGAACTTTTCTGTTATAACCAATTAGGACTAAATCAATGTGCCCTACCCTCTGGACTATATAAAGAGAGGCGGGAGCACACCCCCTTGTACAATCAATCATATGAAACAATCCAACGCAAAGGCATCACACCGAACTGGACGTAAGGTATTACGCCATTTAGCGGCCTGAACGAGTATAAATCGCTATCTTCGCGTTCACCATCGAGTTCTACATATGTCGAAGCCCACCAAACATCATCCCGGATAGCCCTGTGACGTGTTGCCAGTCATTAAACACCGACAGCTGGCGCGCCAGGTAGAGGCTTTCCGCGAATTCGCATCCGAGAGCTTGATGGACCTCGACATCAACATGGGTTTTCCGGCGGGATCAACTTTCGTCTTCAGTTCCTGGATCTGCACAGCGGATGACTGCGGCAAGCTCCACGCCTCATGGAGATCTCGGTGGATCAAGCTGTCCCAGCAAATCCCCAAGATGCGCTGGACGATCTCGTCGAGAAAATTGATGATTTTCCAATTTCCACTTGGACTCGGAAACAGTTGGAGCAACTCGAGTCTTACTCGGATACGGTCATCCTGTCCAAGTCAGACTCCAAGACATCAGGCATTCGCGCCCACCGCCTAGTTCGATTCCCACTCGGATTCAAGAATTCCGCTTCTGTCTGCCAGGAGTCGGTCTCGAAGATTATGCAATCAGATTAGGAGATCCCTCTGACAGGCGCTCAGCAGGGCCTGGTCTTTTTTGCCATGTCAGAGGAAAACATTGTGCACTGGCTAGTAGTTCAGCCACTCAAGGATTATCCTATTCATCTTGGCTAGTCGGCATGATGGGGCAGTTGTCGTTCAAAGTTGGCACTATGCTCCCCACCCTCAAGGAGGAAGGCTCTACTGAAATTCTCTCTAGCTCCTCGACTGCTGAATTTGGCACCAATAGCACCATCTGCTATGGCCATAGTAAGGAAGTCTTCATGCTCCCGCAACCTCCGCAGCGCCCGGATGTCAATTCAAATGATGAGCAACTGGAAGATATCTCTAATGATATTCCTGTCCCAGACGCAAAATCCGAGGCAGAGAAGGCTGTGCGACTGAAGAAGAATAAGCACAAGCAAGCCCGACACAATCGCACCAGTCACCACAAGGAAGCCCTCGAGTGTTACGAAGCTGCCTGCAAGAACTATGAAGAAGAAGTTCGCCGTAAGTGCCTTGAAGATGAAGCCGAACAAGAGCGCATATGCCAACATCCTCTTTGCAGCCGAAGAGATTGCAAGAATCCCCAATCCTACTCAGGAGCAGGAACGTCTCAAGGTCATGCCACAGACTACTGCTTTACTAATGAATGGCGAAACTTAGCTTCCATTGCTAATCCTTCCCAGGCAGGATCTACAGGGCAGAGAAGATCTGCTCACGAGCGACTTGGAGGGTTTTCGGCTTATACACTTGAGGCCAGATTTCACCACTAGTTTGGGACTAGATCAGCTAGCAATGAAAACCAAGTCAATTTCCACCACTGGTTCAAACCACGAACCGGTGATGAAAATGATTTTCGCCATCGGTTGTATTACAAACCAACAGTGACATATTGTAATAGAACCGATGGTAAAAATACCATTGTGAAAAACATTTCTATAATGTGGTGTCATGACATATAACTGCAATAAAGTCCACCATAACTTAATTTTTTTATAAATAAAGGATTTTATCAATTCATAATCCTTACATAGAGTTGATACAAAATTGTAAATCCACTTTCGACCTCTCTCGCATAAAGCACACAGCCTAAAAAACAAAGGGAGAGCATGGCACTCTATTGACTATCAATCTTAAGACTAGATTGCCAGCCATGTGCCCAGGAGAAAAACACAATGACCGTTTGCGCCAACTGTTGCGATGCCATTGCAACCAAAGCCTGCGATGTGAGCTTCTAGAGAATAACCCATGTGCGGAGCCAATGGATAACCAAATGTACTGCCTGCAAAGGAAATAAGCATGTTTCTTTTAAAACACCAAATCATTTCTATATAACCAAAGCAACCAATGGATAGTTGTAGCCCATTCATTAGTAAAGCAGTAGTCTGTGGCATGACCTTGAGACGTTCCTGCTCCTGAGTAGGATTGGGGATTCTTGCAATCTCTTCGGCTGCAAAGAGGTGTTGGCATATGCGCTCTTGTTCGGCTTCATCTTCAAGGCACTTACGGCGAACTTCTTCTTCATAGTTCTTGCAGGCAGCTTCGTAACACTCGAGGGCTTCCTGTGGTGACTGGTGCGATTGTGTCGGGCTTGCTTGTGCTTATTCTTCTTCAGTCGCACAGCCTTCTCTGCCTCGGATTTTGTCTGGGACAGGAATATCATTAGAGATATCTTCCAGTTGCTCATCATTTGAATTGACATCCGGCGCTGCGGAGGTTGCGGGAGCATGAAGACTTCCTTACTATGGCCATAGCAGATGGTGCTATTGGTGCCAAATTCAGCAGTCGAGGAGCTAGAGAGAATTTCAGTAGAGCCTTCCTCTTGAGGGTGGGGAGCATAGTGCCAACTTTGAACGACAACTGCCCCATCATGCCGACTAGCCAAGATGAATAGGATAAATCCTTGAGTGGCTGAACTACTAGCCAGTGCACAATGTTTTCCTCTGACATGGCAAAAAAGACCAGGCCCTGCTGAGCGCCTGTCAGAGGGATCTCCTAATCTGATTGCATAATCTTCGAGACCGACTCCTGGCAGACAGAAGCGGAATTCTGAATCCGAGTGGGAATCGAACTAGGCGGTGGGCGCGAATGCCTGATGTCTTGGAGTCTGACTTGGACAGGATGACCGTATCCGAGTAAGACTCGAGTTGCTCCAACTGTTTCCGAGTCCAAGTGGAATTGGAAAATCATCAATTTTCTCGACGAGATCGTCCAGCGCATCTTGGGGATTTGCTGGGACAGCTTGATCCACCGAGATCTCCATGAGGCGTGGAGCTTGCCGCAGTCATCCGCTGTGCAGATCCAGGAACTGAAGACGAAAGTTGATCCCGCCGGAAAACCCATGTTGATGTCGAGGTCCATCAAGCTCTCGGATGCGAATTCGCGGAAAGCCTCTACCTGGCGCGCCAGCTGTCGGTGTTTAATGACTGGCAACACGTCACAGGGCTATCCGGGATGATGTTTGGTGGGCTTCGACATATGTAGAACTCGATGGTGAACGCGAAGATAGCGATTTATACTCGTTCAGGCCGCTAAATGGCGTAATACCTTACGTCCAGTTCGGTGTGATGCCTTTGCGTTGGATTGTTTCATATGATTGATTGTACAAGGGGGTGTGCTCCCGCCTCTCTTTATATAGTCCAGAGGGTAGGGCACATTGATTTAGTCCTAATTGGTTATAACAGAAAAGTTCTAGTTCATTTACAGAAGCTAAGTTTCCTAGTAGTCCGACTAGGTCGGTTCTTCATGTCTCGGAGTACACGCCACATTGTCTCATGTCTTCAAGCAGACCGCGGGCCAGCCCAAGCCCATGGCGGGTAGTTGGTCCCGTGGGGAACCCTTAGGATCCTGGTCCGTCACTGACCTTGCACATTATTAGTTGATGAGTTTGAAAATATTCTAGAGGAGGCTTCATTCATTGTCACATGGTTCTCTTTGTTTTGTATATTATCTAAAAAATGTTAGGCACAAGAAGAGGTACAAGTGTATAATTATCCTCTAAATTAATGAACAAAAGTTTGTCTCATCAGAATTTTCATATCATTCCAAGTTTACTGTCTTTTTCTATCAGAAACACACTAAGATTTCCACCAAGATAAAACATCATTAGTTAAAACCACAGAAACATTCATAATTTTTCTTCATTCAGACATATGACATCGTGTGAAAATATTATCAATATTTACTTTCCCCTATATTTACTGATCAACGCCAAGATCATTACAAGAGGATGGGGGGTAAAAGGATGGAACAACTTTTGGGGAAAGGTGCAATAATGGATGTCTAGCAATTCTCATGCAGCCTCAATGTCCCGGTGTCACGAATGTGTAACCTGTCATTATCAATTGTGGCTACTATAGTATGAGCCAACTTGAAGCCCTGAAACGCTAGCTTCACTGGGTTCAACACCTATCTAGTTCATTTTGCTTCAAATGACTTTATTAGGTTCACACTACAATAGCTCAACAAGTGCGTGATAGTGAATTTGACATAGAAGCTAAAGCCTTTTTAGGCTATGCCAAACGGCCCCTTCCAACTGCGTCGCCAACCAAATTGACCGCAGAGGATCACAGGTTGGATGCTTGGGGATCATCCTCCTTCGTCCTGTTACCTGCACCCAACTTTGATTAAGGGAATGAGAATGATGACAAGTGGCCAGCAGCTACAACCCATGCAGACACTTTTGGTCTTTTGCTAGAGCCAGGGCCACCTTGGGCAAGGCTGGTAATCTTACGGTTTATTCGGCTTGTATTGTTTCGGCTTGTTTCAGCTTGTTTCAGTTTATTTTCTCTTACAGAACACTATTAAATCAGCCGAAATAAGTCCTGCCGAACAAGCCGTTAGCACGCACCACAGTGAGCTCCAAACCAAAAGGTAAGTAGCAAAGTACCAGGAGATCGCGTATGCCATTAAAAAATATGTGGAAGATTAACTTCTTCTGCCGCTTTGCTCCATGCTTCAGTCCCTTTCATGCAGGGGAGTTGGGCCAGCTGGCCAGGCCCCGCCGGTCTTGAAGAAACTTTGCAGACAGACTGATGGATCTTACTATTCCCTTGTATATTTATAGACTGCTTTGCAAGTCTTAGAACTTTTCCCTGATCTGTCATGGTTTCTCACCGTGAGAAGTTATTAGCGTCATAGGATGTGCCATGGATCCGATCAGAGGGCCGGTGCTTGCAGTTCAGATTTCACGTTCGTGAGCAGTTGTGCACAGTTTGTCTGATCAAAGAATTATTTTTAGGCTAGCAGAACCATTCATGGCTGGCACGCCATTATTTTAGCTGTGTTTGCTGTATATCTCTTCCCCAAAACATTCTCCCATACCAGAAGAAGACGCTTAACACTAGTGAACTGAAGAGACGAAAGACTGGTGGATACTCTATAGCTCACAGGCACAGAGTTTGCCCTAGTACTGTGATGGCGTAGATAGGTAATATAGCTAGCTTCGTACAGCATCGTACTAGCTTCGTATATGCATGTTAACGTCGGCGAGATTGCCAGGCATTGAGGCCCCACGGTCTATTTCCATACGACTAGACAATTCATGAAGGTATCTCCGCCTAAAGTTCGATATATATTCCATCATGGGCCGAGCTTGTTCTGTCTGCTGGTTTTTTATACCTACACCCATTGCATGTGCACTTTGACTTTAGTATCTAATGGCATCTGCTCCCTCTGTCCCAACATAAATGTAGTTTTGGGTTCCGTTAGATCAAACTTTATTGTGTTTGATTAGAGTTATGTATCTCTAAATAAGTTTATTATGAAAATATATTCCACAATTATCTAATGGTACTTATTATACAACATAAATACTAATGATTTCTTGTATATATTTGATCAAAGTTAAAAGCGTTTAATTTTTCGAGAAGTGAGAATGACACTTATTCTAGGATGAAGGGAGTCATATATAAGCTAATGTCTTACTGTTACTAATTGGTAACTATTTTAATGCTGCCAAGCTAAATACATAGCTGAATTTAATGTTTCAACTAAATAAATGTCGCGCACACCTGAAGGTACAATGCACGGTGAAAAATATGAGTGGGGTAGAAAATATACAAAATAGTTAGTAACTAAAGTCTATCACAAGCTAATAAAATGAGGAAAATATCTATATGAGTTTTCTATTTTAATATGAATATTTAGCACCAGAGTAGATAGAGTAATTGTGATGCAATTAATTGGATGAAACAAGTAGACAGAGTAATTGCAAATGCCTATTATAGTAGGATAAAAGAAAATAAAAATACTTATCAATATTGTATTAGAATATGAAGGCAACTAATCATATGTCTAACACATAAATGTGTAATGCAAAGTGGACACTATAATTTGGGATGGAAATCTTAGTGTGTTTCTGATAGAAAAAGACAGTAAACTTGGAATGATATGAAAATTCTGATGAGACAAACTTTGTTCATTAATTTAGAGGATAATTATACACTTGTACCTCTTCTTGTGCCTAACATTTTTTAGATAATATACAAAACAAAGAGAACCATGTGACAATGAATGAAGCCTCCTCTAGAATATTTTCAAACTCATCAACTAATAATGTGCAAGGTCAGTGACGGACCAGGATCCTAAGGGTTCCCCCACGGGACCAACTACCCGCCATGGGCTTGGGCTGGCCCGCGGTCTGCTTGAAGACATGAGACAATGTGGCGTGTACTCCGAGACATGAAGAACCGACCTAGTCGGACTACTAGGAAACTTAGCTTCTGTAAATGAACTAGAACTTTTCTGTTATAACCAATTAGGACTAAATCAATGTGCCCTACCTCTGGACTATATAAAGAGAGGCGGGAGCACACCCCCTTGTACAATCAATCATATGAAACAATCCAACGCAAAGGCATCACACCGAACTGGACGTAGGTATTACGCCATTTAGCGGCCTGAACGAGTATAAATCGCTATCTTCGCGTTCACCATCGAGTTCTACATATGTCGAAGCCCACCAAACATCATCCCGGATAGCCCTGTGACGTGTTGCCAGTCATTAACACCCGACAGCTGGCGCGCCAGGTAGAGGCTTTCCGCGAATTCGCATCCGAGAGCTTGATGGACCTCGACATCAACATGGGTTTTCGGCGGGATCAACTTTCGTCTTCAGTTCCTGGATCTGCACAGCGGATGACTGCGGCAAGCTCCACGCCTCATGGAGATCTCGGTGGATCAAGCTGTCCCAGCAAATCCCCAAGATGCGCTGGACGATCTCGTCGAGAAAATTGATGATTTTCCAATTTCCACTTGGACTCGGAAACAGTTGGAGCAACTCGAGTCTTACTCGGATACGGTCATCCTGTCCAAGTCAGACTCCAAGACATCAGGCATTCGCGCCCACCGCCTAGTTCGATTCCCACTCGGATTCAAGAATTCCGCTTCTGTCTGCCAGGAGTCGGTCTCGAAGATTATGCAATCAGATTAGGAGATCCCTCTGACAGGCGCTCAGCAGGGCCTGGTCTTTTTTGCCATGTCAGAGGAAAACATTGTGCACTGGCTAGTAGTTCAGCCACTCAAGGATTTATCCTATTCATCTTGGCTAGTCGGCATGATGGGGCAGTTGTCGTTCAAAGTTGGCACTATGCTCCCCACCCTCAAGGAGGAAGGCTCTACTGAAATTCTCTCTAGCTCCTCGACTGCTGAATTTGGCACCAATAGCACCATCTGCTATGGCCATAGTAAGGAAGTCTTCATGCTCCCGCAACCTCCGCAGCGCCCGGATGTCAATTCAAATGATGAGCAACTGGAAGATATCTCTAATGATATTCCTGTCCCAGACGCAAAATCCGAGGCAGAGAAGGCTGTGCGACTGAAGAAGAATAAGCACAAGCAAGCCCGACACAATCGCACCAGTCACCACAAGGAAGCCCTCGAGTGTTACGAAGCTGCCTGCAAGAACTATGAAGAAGAAGTTCGCCGTAAGTGCCTTGAAGATGAAGCCGAACAAGAGCGCATATGCCAACATCCTCTTTGCAGCCGAAGAGATTGCAAGAATCCCCAATCCTACTCAGGAGCAGGAACGTCTCAAGGTCATGCCACAGACTACTGCTTTACTAATGAATGGCGTAAACTTATCTCCATTGCTAATCCTTCCCAGCAGGATCTACAGGGCAGAGAAGATCTGCTCACGAGCGACTTGGAGGGTTTTCGCTGCTTATACACGTGAGGGCCAGATTTCACCACTATTTGGGACTAGATCACTAGCAATGAAAACCAAGTCAATTTCCACCACTGTTCAAACCACGAACCGTGATGAAAATGATTTTCGCCATCGGTTGTATTACAAACCAACAGTGACATATTGTAATAGAACCGATGGTAAAAATACCATTGTGAAAAAACATTTCTATATAATGTGGTGGTCATGACAATTAAACTGCAATAAAGTCCACCATAACTTAGATTTTTTTATAAA
>JAHUYU010001701.1:0-16786 GCA_030439765.1 Tripidium arundinaceum | reverse complement strand
CGAGCATGGTGTGGTGACAAGGAACAAGGCAAGATTGGTTGCTCAAGGCTTCACTCAAGTAAAGGGCTTGGACTTTGAAGAAACATATGCACCGGTGGCTAGATTTGAAGCAATCCGAATGCTTCTAGCCTATGCCACCCATCACAACTTCAAGCTATATCAAATGGACATGAAGAGTGCATTTCTCAATGGCCCTGTCCAAGAGCTAGTCTATGTTGAGCAACCACCAGGCTTCGAAGATCCCAAGTTCCCTAACCATGTCTATAAGCTCCATAAGGCGCTCTATGGACTTAAGCAAGCACCAAGAGCATGGCATGAATGCCTTAAGGAATTCTTGCTCAAACAAGGCTTTGAAATAGGCGAAGCCAATCCAACCCTTTTTACTCACAAAGTTAATGGAGATATTTTTATGTGCCAAATATATGTCGATGACATAATATTTGGTAGTACTAATCATTCTTTTTGTGAGGAATTTAGTAGGATTATGACCAAGAGATTTGAGATGTCTATGATGGGTGAATTGAAGTTCTTCCTTGGGTTTCAAATCAAACAATTGAAGGAAAGGGACTTTTATTAGTGAAACAAAGTACACCCATGATATGCTAAAGAAGTTTGACATGGCAAATGCAAAGCCCATCAGGACTCCCATGCCAGCCAATGGACATCTTGATCTCAACGAGGAAGGGAAAGCCGTCGACCAAAAGGTATATCGCTCCATGATCGGCTCTCTACTCTACTTGTGCGCATCTAGGCCCGATATTATGCTTCGTGTGTGCATGTGTGCTAGATTTCAAGCTAACCCGAAAGAGTGCCATTTAATGGCCATTAAGAGAATCTTGAGATATTTAGTACACACTCCTAACCTTGCCTTGTGGTATCCTAAGGGCTCTAAGTTCGATTTACTTGGGTATTTGGATTCCGATTATGGGGCCGGTTGCAAAGTAGATCGAAAAGGCACTTCGGGGACTTATCAATTCCTTAGACAGTCCCTAGTGTCTTGGAGTTCTAAGAAGCAAAATTGTGTAGCCCTTTCCACCGCCGAGGCCAAGTATGTTGCAGCCGGTGCATGTTGTGCGCAACTACTTTGGATGAGGCAAACCCTTCGTGATTTCGGATGCCAATTTACCAAGATCCCACTTTTGTGTGACAATGAAAGTGCCATAAAGCTTGCAAACAATCCCGTAAGCCACTCAAGAACCAAGCACATAGACATTCAACATCATTTCTTGAGAGACCATGAAACCAAAGGAGATATCGAAATTTGCCATGTGAGCACCGAAAAGCAACTAGCAGATATCTTCACTAAGCCTCTCGACGAGTCAAGGTTTTGTGCTTTGCATAGTGAACTAAATATACTTGACTCTCGTAACGTGGTTTGAAATGTTGCACACCTTTGATTGATCAACTAACATCTAGGCAAAAGGTTTCCAAAAGTTCATAATGTGCTTCAAAATGCTTTTTCAAAAGAGAACTTGAAGGTTATGGTCATTGCTTGTACTGATTATGTGATTATCTACAAATGTTCATAATATGCTGACCAAAAGAGAACTTGAGTGTTTGTCCATATTCTAATATAGAGACATCTGTTGGGATGAGTTCGAGATGAATGTTGTATCCCTCTTTCTTCTTTTCTCGCTTTTTGGTGCTTGTTGCCAAAGGGGAAGAATGAGAAGGGGGTAAGAGGGGTACAATTTATTTTTTCATCGCCATGAATGTTTGCATACGTGTCATACGCATCTCGTATATTCTTGTGACACTGTGTGCAGCACCCCACAGAAGCATGGATGTAGGGGGAGCCCCACACTTAACTCTATATGTGAATTTTGGCCTCTTACGCCAAATTGAGAATTCAATTCTCTATTCACATATTTAGGGGGAGTCTCTACATTCATGGCTCGAAAATCTTAGTTATATTTTAATCTTTTTGTAAGCTCTAATTGTGTTGTCATCAATCACCAAAAAGGGGGAGATTGTAAGTGCAATCAAGCCTTATTTGTGGGTTTTGGTGATAATGACCACACCATTAGAGGACTAATGAGATTTATTGAGATGACAAGCAGGTAAAATAAGAATGAGGATAATACATGAAATGGTGAAGCCCCAAATTACAAAAAGATGCGGCGATGGACTCAAAGGCATTTAAATTCTCTTATTTTGAATTTGAGTTTAGGTTTCACCATACTATAAAGAGGGATGCAATTCTAGGTGGTTTGAGGAAGATAGAGTGCTCAAGTGTCTATTTAAAATCAATTGAGAGACACTCTAGCACTGCACAAGCACTTAGAGCAGATTTCCTGTGTTCTGGTCGTCAGAAGTTCCAATGGCTCCCGGAAGTTCCGGGTGTCGGAAGTTGGGTCGGAAGTTTCGGGTGTCGGAAGTTCCGGTAGGGGCCAGAAGTTCCAACAGCCTCGTTTACAGAATAAGTCAACCTGACCATACTGTTGACCTCTCATAAACCCTAGGTGCCGGAAGTTCCAGCGATCTGTGTCGGAAGTTCCGACGCAAATCTGAACGGTCACTTTTGCCTTCGGGTATAAATATCGCTCTCCTCATTTCTAACTATAACCCACTCATTCCTCGCGCCCCAAACTTCAGAAAAACACCTCTCTAGTTCTCAAGGCTCTCTCCTCTCTATGTCTTTGCTCCTAGCTTCAAATCTTGCAAGATTTTGAGTTGAGAGAAGGGATTTGGTGAGAGAAACATCGATTCAAAGCTTGAGCACCCGATTTCTTCATCAAGCCGGTTGGATTTGCGTTTGTTACTCTTGGGGCTTTGCCCCTAGCCGGCTAGGTGTCGCCCAAGAGATCCCGATCTGTGGGAGAACCTTGGAAAGTTTGTATCACCCTCGATTTCCTAGTGAAGAACTCGAGTTTACCTTTGTGGTTGCTTGAGAGAGGCAAGGAGGTAAAAGAGACTCCGACCTTAGTGGTCACCTCGACAACGAGGACGTAGGCAAGCCTTAGTGGTGAGCTGAACCTCAGGACAAATCCTTGTGTCCCATGTGCTTGTTGTTGTTGTGATTACTTGAGATTACTTGTTCTTCATTGTCTCTCTCTTTCTCAAGCTATTTCTTAGGTATTGGTCCCAATCTACAAATTGGTGGCACTCCAAGGGCAAGGAAATACTTGGACAGCTTCATCTATCCATAAGAAAGTGGGGTAATTCACAGATCTAAATTTGAAGTTCATTTTGCCTGTGCAATTTTACCGATATCTTTTGGTGTAGCATCCTCTATGCTCCCATCAGCTGATGGACTCTGCTTTTGCTTTAGAGATTTGGTTAGAGCCTCAGGGTGTGTTTGGTTGCAGGGCAATCCTTGCCTCGCTGGCGCGGGCAACGAGAAGCTTGCCCGCCTAGGTGTAAGGATCCCTGCTAAGCCTAGAGGGGGGGGGGTGAATAGGCGTATCTGAAAACTTAAAACAAACTAAAATAACGGATCAGTACGGAACTTCCAACACTCGAAAGTTCTGGCCCAACTTCCGACCCAACTTTCGACACCTATAAGGAGCTACGAAAACTGAGACAAATGAACTTCAAATTTAGATCTGTGAATTACCCCACTTTCTTATGGATAGATGAAGCTGTCCAAGTATTTCCTTGCCCTTGGAGTGCCACCAATTTGTAGATTGGGACCAATACCTAAGAAATAGCTTGAGAAAGAGAGAGACAATGAAGAACAAGTAATCTCAAGTAATCACAACAACAACAAGCACATGGGACACAAGGATTTGTCCTGAGGTTCAGCTCACCACTAAGGCTTGCCTACGTCCTCGTTGTCGAGGTGACCACTAAGGTCGGAGTCTCTTTTACCTCCTTGCCTCTCTCAAGCAACCACAAAGGTAAACTCGAGTTCTTCACTAGGAAATCGAGGGTGATACAAACTTTCCAAGGTTCTCCCACAGATCGGGATCTCTTGGGCGACACCTAGCCGGCTAGGGGCAAAGCCCCAAGAGTAACAAACGCAAATCCAACCGGCTTGATGAAGAAATCGGGTGCTCAAGCTTTGAATCGATGTTTCTCTCACCAAATCCCTTCTCTCAACTCAAAATCTTGCAAGATTTGAAGCTAGGAGCAAAGACATAGAGAGGAGAGAGCCTTGAGAACTAGAGAGGTGTTTTTCTGAAGTTTGGGGCGCGAGGAATGAGTGGGTTATAGTTAGAAATGAGGAGAGCGATATTTATACCCGAAGGCAAAAGTGACCGTTCAGATTTGCGTCGGAACTTCCGACACAGATCGCTGGAACTTCCGGCACCTAGGGTTTATGAGAGGTCAACAGTATGGTCAGGTTGACTTATTCTGTAAACGAGGCTGTTGGAACTTCTGGCCCCTACCGGAACTTCCGACACCCGAAACTTCCGACCCAACTTCCGACACCCGGAACTTCCGGGAGCCATTGGAACTTCTGACGACCAGAACACAGGAAATCTGCTCTAAGTGCTTGTGCAGTGCTAGAGTGTCTCTCAATTGATTTTAAATAGACACTTGAGCACTCTATCTTCCTCAAACCACCTAGAATTGCATCCCTCTTTATAGTATGGTGAAACCTAAACTCAAATTCAAAATAAGAGAATTTAAATGCCTTTGAGTCCATCGCCGCATCTTTTTGTAATTTGGGGCTTCACCATTTCATGTATTATCCTCATTCTTATTTTACCTGCTTGTCATCTCAATAAATCTCATTAGTCCTCTAATGGTGTGGTCATTATCACCAAAACCCACAAATAAGGCTTGATTGCACTTACAATCTCCCCCTTTTTGGTGATTGATGACAACACAATTAGAGCTTACAAAAAGATTAAAATATAACTAAGATTTTCGAGCCATGAATGTAGAGACTCCCCCTAAATATGTGAATAGAGAATTGAATTCTCAATTTGGCGTAAGAGGCCAAAATTCACATATAGAGTTAAGTGTGGGGCTCCCCCTACATCCATGCTTCTGTGGGGTGCTGCACACAGTGTCACAAGAATATACGAGATGCGTATGACACGTATGCAAACATTCATGGCGATGAAAAAATAAATTGTACCCCTCTTACCCCCTTCTCATTCTTCCCCTTTGGCAACAAGCACCAAAAAGCGAGAAAAGAAGAAAGAGGGATACAACATTCATCTCGAACTCATCCCAACAGATGTCTCTATATTAGAATATGGACAAACACTCAAGTTCTCTTTTGGTCAGCATATTATGAACATTTGTAGATAATCACATAATCAGTACAAGCAATGACCATAACCTTCAAGTTCTCTTTTGAAAAAGCATTTTGAAGCACATTATGAACTTTTGGAAACCTTTTGCCTAGATGTTAGTTGATCAATCAAAGGTGTGCAACATTTCAAACCACGTTACGAGAGTCAAGTATATTTAGTTCACTATGCAAAGCACAAAACCTTGACTCGTCGAGAGGCTTAGTGAAGATATCTGCTAGTTGCTTTTCGGTGCTCACATGGCAAATTTCGATATCTCCTTTGGTTTCATGGTCTCTCAAGAAATGATGTTGAATGTCTATGTGCTTGGTTCTTGAGTGGCTTACGGGATTGTTTGCAAGCTTTATGGCACTTTCATTGTCACACAAAAGTGGGATCTTGGTAAATTGGCATCCGAAATCACGAAGGGTTTGCCTCATCCAAAGTAGTTGCGCACAACATGCACCGGCTGCAACATACTTGGCCTCGGCGGTGGAAAGGGCTACACAATTTTGCTTCTTAGAACTCCAAGACACTAGGGACTGTCTAAGGAATTGATAAGTCCCCGAAGTGCCTTTTCGATCTACTTTGCAACCGGCATAATCGGAATCCAAATACCCAAGTAAATCGAACTTAGAGCCCTTAGGATACCACAAGGCAAGGTTAGGAGTGTGTACTAAATATCTCAAGATTCTCTTAATGGCCATTAAATGGCACTCTTTCGGGTTAGCTTGAAATCTAGCACACATGCACACACGAAGCATAATATCGGGCCTAGATGCGCACAAGTAGAGTAGAGAGCCGATCATGGAGCGATATACCTTTTGGTCGACGGCTTTCCCTTCCTCGTTGAGATCAAGATGTCCATTGGCTGGCATGGGAGTCCTGATGGGCTTTGCATTTGCCATGTCAAACTTCTTTAGCATATCATGGGTGTACTTTGTTTCACTAATAAAAGTCCCTTTCCTTCAATTGTTTGATTTGAAACCCAAGGAAGAACTTCAATTCACCCATCATAGACATCTCAAATCTCTTGGTCATAATCCTACTAAATTCCTCACAAAAAGAATGATTAGTACTACCAAATATTATGTCATCGACATATATTTGGCACATAAAAATATCTCCATTAACTTTGTGAGTAAAAAGGGTTGGATTGGCTTCGCCTATTTCAAAGCCTTGTTTGAGCAAGAATTCCTTAAGGCATTCATGCCATGCTCTTGGTGCTTGCTTAAGTCCATAGAGCGCCTTATGGAGCTTATAGACATGGTTAGGGAACTTGGGATCTTCGAAGCCTGGTGGTTGCTCAACATAGACTAGCTCTTGGACAGGGCCATTGAGAAATGCACTCTTCATGTCCATTTGATATAGCTTGAAGTTGTGATGGGTGGCATAGGCTAGAAGCATTCGGATTGCTTCAAATCTAGCCACCGGTGCATATGTTTCTTCAAAGTCCAAGCCCTTTACTTGAGTGAAGCCTTGAGCAACCAATCTTGCCTTGTTCCTTGTCACCACACCATGCTCATCTTGCTTATTTTGGAAGACCCATTTGGTTCCAATGACATTGCTCTTGGGTCTTTCTACCAAGGACCACACTTGATTTCTCTCAAAATTATTAAGCTCTTCTTGCATGGCCATCACCCAATCCGGATCACCAAGTGCTTGTTCTACCTTGAGAGGCTCCAAAGAGGAAACAAATGAGTAAAATTGATAAAAATTTGCTAAATGAGAACGAGTTGTTACCCCCTTTCGAAGACTCCCAAGGATATTGTCAACGGAGTGATCCTGTTGTATAGTTTGCCTAAGCCTTGGGTGATCGATGAACTCCTGCTGATCTGCTGGTCCTTCTTCTTTGTCTTGCTCAAATATAAGTCATAGGTTTTGTCCACGAATTGGACTACTGTCAACTACTGCTCTCTGCTGAGGTGTGGCACTAGCGCTTGGTGGTGCGGCACTGATCGGACCCGCGAATTTGGTTCCTGAGTTGTACCAAAGGTGACCTAAGGCGACTAATGATCTGGTTTGCCTGGGTTTGTGTTAGGATTTCTGCCCAGCTGGTTGCAACCGATTCAAATCGCCGTCTCTCCCGGATAGTGAGAACTTGACAGAGCAGCGGCATCGTAGTAATACTTGACGGAATCTGATGGTTATGATGATGCTTAAAGTTACTACACTAGATATGGTTACTAATGCTTGTTTAGCTTAATCAAGTGATTGCTTTAGTACAGGTGCTAACATAGACAGGCTTAATATAAATAAGTTTTAACCTGATGCTAAAGATAATAATTATCCAAGTTATGACAATTAAGTTTTTTATGCAAAATGTTGTCAAGCTAGTTCCACCGATAAAAGCCTTGCATACTCCTTGGTGTCATATTATTTTTGGTTTATGACGGGTAAGTCTAGCTGAGTACTTTCTCGTACTCAGGGTTTACTCCCTCTTGTTGCAGATGACATGGTATACCATGGGTACTGTAAGAACTGCCTTCATCCTATGGTGGATGAGGATTAAACCATGGGGCATGGTTCTTCTGAGTTATCTTCTCTATGATGCTTTTGTTGGAATGTGACCATGGTACTGGCATGTAATTGAACTAAGTGTGATGTGACTTCCAAAACGACTTTGCTTCCGCTACTTGAACTCAGTTTGTAATAACTATGTGAACTCCGATGTATGTGGGCTACTTGTGAACTATTTGAGAACTGTGTTGTAACATGTGACTGGTTACGCTGAATCATGTACGATCTTGGCTTGTTGTTAGTTGGTTTGAAATCCTTCATGATCTCGTCGGACTACCGGGTTTATATGGGCTCAAGTACGATGGTTTGATCACTTCGATGATTGCTATTGTACTTGTGCTCTTATAAATTGGACGGTTCTGTTACAAGCGGCAGTGCCAAACAGCGGCAGTGCCACACCACCAAGCGCTAGTGCCACACCTCAGCAGAGAGCAGTAGTTGACAGTAGTCCAATTCGTGGACAAAACCTATGACTTATATTTGAGCAAGACAAAGAAGAAGGACCAGCAGATCAGCAGGAGTTCATCGATCACCCAAGGCTTAGGCAAACTATACAACAGGATCACTCCGTTGACAATATCCTTGGGAGTCTTCGAAAGGGGGTAACAACTCGTTCTCATTTAGCAAATTTTTATCAATTTTACTCATTTGTTTCCTCTTTGGAGCCTCTCAAGGTAGAACAAGCACTTGGTGATCCGGATTGGGTGATGGCCATGCAAGAAGAGCTTAATAATTTTGAGAGAAATCAAGTGTGGTCCTTGGTAGAAAGACCCAAGAGCAATGTCATTGGAACCAAATGGGTCTTCCAAAATAAGCAAGATGAGCATGGTGTGGTGACAAGGAACAAGGCAAGATTGGTTGCTCAAGGCTTCACTCAAGTAAAGGGCTTGGACTTTGAAGAAACATATGCACCGGTGGCTAGATTTGAAGCAATCCGAATGCTTCTAGCCTATGCCACCCATCACAACTTCAAGCTATATCAAATGGACATGAAGAGTGCATTTCTCAATGGCCCTGTCCAAGAGCTAGTCTATGTTGAGCAACCACCAGGCTTCGAAGATCCCAAGTTCCCTAACCATGTCTATAAGCTCCATAAGGCGCTCTATGGACTTAAGCAAGCACCAAGAGCATGGCATGAATGCCTTAAGGAATTCTTGCTCAAACAAGGCTTTGAAATAGGCGAAGCCAATCCAACCCTTTTTACTCACAAAGTTAATGGAGATATTTTTATGTGCCAAATATATGTCGATGACATAATATTTGGTAGTACTAATCATTCTTTTTGTGAGGAATTTAGTAGGATTATGACCAAGAGATTTGAGATGTCTATGATGGGTGAATTGAAGTTCTTCCTTGGGTTTCAAATCAAACAATTGAAGGAAAGGGACTTTTATTAGTGAAACAAAGTACACCCATGATATGCTAAAGAAGTTTGACATGGCAAATGCAAAGCCCATCAGGACTCCCATGCCAGCCAATGGACATCTTGATCTCAACGAGGAAGGGAAAGCCGTCGACCAAAAGGTATATCGCTCCATGATCGGCTCTCTACTCTACTTGTGCGCATCTAGGCCCGATATTATGCTTCGTGTGTGCATGTGTGCTAGATTTCAAGCTAACCCGAAAGAGTGCCATTTAATGGCCATTAAGAGAATCTTGAGATATTTAGTACACACTCCTAACCTTGCCTTGTGGTATCCTAAGGGCTCTAAGTTCGATTTACTTGGGTATTTGGATTCCGATTATGCCGGTTGCAAAGTAGATCGAAAAGGCACTTCGGGGACTTATCAATTCCTTAGACAGTCCCTAGTGTCTTGGAGTTCTAAGAAGCAAAATTGTGTAGCCCTTTCCACCGCCGAGGCCAAGTATGTTGCAGCCGGTGCATGTTGTGCGCAACTACTTTGGATGAGGCAAACCCTTCGTGATTTCGGATGCCAATTTACCAAGATCCCACTTTTGTGTGACAATGAAAGTGCCATAAAGCTTGCAAACAATCCCGTAAGCCACTCAAGAACCAAGCACATAGACATTCAACATCATTTCTTGAGAGACCATGAAACCAAAGGAGATATCGAAATTTGCCATGTGAGCACCGAAAAGCAACTAGCAGATATCTTCACTAAGCCTCTCGACGAGTCAAGGTTTTGTGCTTTGCATAGTGAACTAAATATACTTGACTCTCGTAACGTGGTTTGAAATGTTGCACACCTTTGATTGATCAACTAACATCTAGGCAAAAGGTTTCCAAAAGTTCATAATGTGCTTCAAAATGCTTTTTCAAAAGAGAACTTGAAGGTTATGGTCATTGCTTGTACTGATTATGTGATTATCTACAAATGTTCATAATATGCTGACCAAAAGAGAACTTGAGTGTTTGTCCATATTCTAATATAGAGACATCTGTTGGGATGAGTTCGAGATGAATGTTGTATCCCTCTTTCTTCTTTTCTCGCTTTTTGGTGCTTGTTGCCAAAGGGGAAGAATGAGAAGGGGGTAAGAGGGGTACAATTTATTTTTTCATCGCCATGAATGTTTGCATACGTGTCATACGCATCTCGTATATTCTTGTGACACTGTGTGCAGCACCCCACAGAAGCATGGATGTAGGGGGAGCCCCACACTTAACTCTATATGTGAATTTTGGCCTCTTACGCCAAATTGAGAATTCAATTCTCTATTCACATATTTAGGGGGAGTCTCTACATTCATGGCTCGAAAATCTTAGTTATATTTTAATCTTTTTGTAAGCTCTAATTGTGTTGTCATCAATCACCAAAAAGGGGGAGATTGTAAGTGCAATCAAGCCTTATTTGTGGGTTTTGGTGATAATGACCACACCATTAGAGGACTAATGAGATTTATTGAGATGACAAGCAGGTAAAATAAGAATGAGGATAATACATGAAATGGTGAAGCCCCAAATTACAAAAAGATGCGGCGATGGACTCAAAGGCATTTAAATTCTCTTATTTTGAATTTGAGTTTAGGTTTCACCATACTATAAAGAGGGATGCAATTCTAGGTGGTTTGAGGAAGATAGAGTGCTCAAGTGTCTATTTAAAATCAATTGAGAGACACTCTAGCACTGCACAAGCACTTAGAGCAGATTTCCTGTGTTCTGGTCGTCAGAAGTTCCAATGGCTCCCGGAAGTTCCGGGTGTCGGAAGTTGGGTCGGAAGTTTCGGGTGTCGGAAGTTCCGGTAGGGGCCAGAAGTTCCAACAGCCTCGTTTACAGAATAAGTCAACCTGACCATACTGTTGACCTCTCATAAACCCTAGGTGCCGGAAGTTCCAACGATCTGTGTCGGAAGTTCCGACGCAAATCTGAACGGTCACTTTTGCCTTCGGGTATAAATATCGCTCTCCTCATTTCTAACTATAACCCACTCATTCCTCGCGCCCCAAACTTCAGAAAAACACCTCTCTAGTTCTCAAGGCTCTCTCCTCTCTATGTCTTTGCTCCTAGCTTCAAATCTTGCAAGATTTTGAGTTGAGAGAAGGGATTTGGTGAGAGAAACATCGATTCAAAGCTTGAGCACCCGATTTCTTCATCAAGCCGGTTGGATTTGCGTTTGTTACTCTTGGGGCTTTGCCCCTAGCCGGCTAGGTGTCGCCCAAGAGATCCCGATCTGTGGGAGAACCTTGGAAAGTTTGTATCACCCTCGATTTCCTAGTGAAGAACTCGAGTTTACCTTTGTGGTTGCTTGAGAGAGGCAAGGAGGTAAAAGAGACTCCGACCTTAGTGGTCACCTCGACAACGAGGACGTAGGCAAGCCTTAGTGGTGAGCTGAACCTCAGGACAAATCCTTGTGTCCCATGTGCTTGTTGTTGTTGTGATTACTTGAGATTACTTGTTCTTCATTGTCTCTCTCTTTCTCAAGCTATTTCTTAGGTATTGGTCCCAATCTACAAATTGGTGGCACTCCAAGGGCAAGGAAATACTTGGACAGCTTCATCTATCCATAAGAAAGTGGGGTAATTCACAGATCTAAATTTGAAGTTCATTTGTCTCAGTTTTCGTAGCTCCTTATAGGTGTCGAAAGTTGGGTCGGAAGTTGGGCCAGAACTTTCGAGTGTTGGAAGTTCCGTACTGATCCGTTATTTTAGTTTGTTTTAAGTTTTCAGATACGCCTATTCACCCCCCCCCCTCTAGGCTTAGCAGGGATCCTTACACCTAGGCGGGCAAGCTTCTCGTTGCCCGCGCCAGCGAGGCAAGGATTGCCCTGCAACCAAACACACCCTGAGGCTCTAACCAAATCTCTAAAGCAAAAGCAGAGTCCATCAGCTGATGGGAGCATAGAGGATGCTACACCAAAAGATATCGGTAAAATTGCACAGGCAAAATGGAAGATACTAGAACTAGAGCCCAAGAGGGGCATTTCTGTAACATCCTTCTACTTTTGGCCAAGAAACCTGGGGGCATACTTGTCTCTTCAGAGTGTTTGAACACTCCATCACAGTACTGTCCAAAGATGTCGTTCTGGCTATAAAACCAACTCCACTCACTCTGTTTCTACAGCAGCCTTACCACCCATTCGCTCTCCCTCATTAGGACTCAGGAACCACGACATCGTAGGACCATTGTGTTAGAACTCTGATGTTTGTGTAAGGCCAATGACCTAAGCTATGTAAATATAAACTATGTAAATGTGTTTTCACCGTTATCGATAAAAGTATGGATTTTGATATTAATCTTGTTCAATCTGTACGTATCAACTACTAATCCATGGACTAATACGTGATGCGCAGTGGACCCCAACGTAGGGGCCCGACACGCGGGTGCCTGAGGTGGGTCGAGCGGCATGGGACCCGCCACCATCGTGGCCGCGCCCATCGCACCCATTGGCCTCCTCGCCGGAGGGAGCCTAGGCGGCCAAGGGGGTGAAGGGGTCGAGGACGTGCAGCGACTGGCTCTCCTCCGAGTCGATGCAGTTCTGGTGCATGGTCATGGAAGGGGCGGCAACGATGTGGGCGGGGGCCGTCAATGTCGACGGGGCGGGGAGGCGGCGGCGGTGGTGCGCATGAGTGCTCGCCGATGTGCTGCGGTGGGATGCGACGGCGGTGGTGGGGAGGAACAGCCCATGGGGAAGGAGCAAGAAGGGGAGGAGGAAAGATACATGGAACTGAGCCATGGTTCCTGAGTCCTAATGAGGGAGAGCGAATGGGTGGTAAGGCTGCTGTAGAAACAGAGTGAGTGGAGTTGGTTTTATAGCCAGAACGACATCTTTGGACAGTACTGTGATGGAGTGTTCAAACACTCTGAAGAGACAAGTATGCCCCCAGGTTTCTTGGCCAAAAGTAGAAGGATGTTACAGAAATGCCCCTCTTGGGCTCTAGTTCTAGTATCTTCCATTTTGCCTGTGCAATTTTACCGATATCTTTTGGTGTAGCATCCTCTATGCTCCCATCAGCTGATGGACTCTGCTTTTGCTTTAGAGATTTGGTTAGAGCCTCAGGGTGTGTTTGGTTGCAGGGCAATCCTTGCCTCGCTGGCGCGGGCAACGAGAAGCTTGCCCGCCTAGGTGTAAGGATCCCTGCTAAGCCTAGAGGGGGGGGGGTGAATAGGCGTATCTGAAAACTTAAAACAAACTAAAATAACGGATCAGTACGGAACTTCCAACACTCGAAAGTTCTGGCCCAACTTCCGACCCAACTTTCGACACCTATAAGGAGCTACGAAAACTGAGACAAATGAACTTCAAATTTAGATCTGTGAATTACCCCACTTTCTTATGGATAGATGAAGCTGTCCAAGTATTTCCTTGCCCTTGGAGTGCCACCAATTTGTAGATTGGGACCAATACCTAAGAAATAGCTTGAGAAAGAGAGAGACAATGAAGAACAAGTAATCTCAAGTAATCACAACAACAACAAGCACATGGGACACAAGGATTTGTCCTGAGGTTCAGCTCACCACTAAGGCTTGCCTACGTCCTCGTTGTCGAGGTGACCACTAAGGTCGGAGTCTCTTTTACCTCCTTGCCTCTCTCAAGCAACCACAAAGGTAAACTCGAGTTCTTCACTAGGAAATCGAGGGTGATACAAACTTTCCAAGGTTCTCCCACAGATCGGGATCTCTTGGGCGACACCTAGCCGGCTAGGGGCAAAGCCCCAAGAGTAACAAACGCAAATCCAACCGGCTTGATGAAGAAATCGGGTGCTCAAGCTTTGAATCGATGTTTCTCTCACCAAATCCCTTCTCTCAACTCAAAATCTTGCAAGATTTGAAGCTAGGAGCAAAGACATAGAGAGGAGAGAGCCTTGAGAACTAGAGAGGTGTTTTTCTGAAGTTTGGGGCGCGAGGAATGAGTGGGTTATAGTTAGAAATGAGGAGAGCGATATTTATACCCGAAGGCAAAAGTGACCGTTCAGATTTGCGTCGGAACTTCCGACACAGATCGTTGGAACTTCCGGCACCTAGGGTTTATGAGAGGTCAACAGTATGGTCAGGTTGACTTATTCTGTAAACGAGGCTGTTGGAACTTCTGGCCCCTACCGGAACTTCCGACACCCGAAACTTCCGACCCAACTTCCGACACCCGGAACTTCCGGGAGCCATTGGAACTTCTGACGACCAGAACACAGGAAATCTGCTCTAAGTGCTTGTGCAGTGCTAGAGTGTCTCTCAATTGATTTTAAATAGACACTTGAGCACTCTATCTTCCTCAAACCACCTAGAATTGCATCCCTCTTTATAGTATGGTGAAACCTAAACTCAAATTCAAAATAAGAGAATTTAAATGCCTTTGAGTCCATCGCCGCATCTTTTTGTAATTTGGGGCTTCACCATTTCATGTATTATCCTCATTCTTATTTTACCTGCTTGTCATCTCAATAAATCTCATTAGTCCTCTAATGGTGTGGTCATTATCACCAAAACCCACAAATAAGGCTTGATTGCACTTACAATCTCCCCCTTTTTGGTGATTGATGACAACACAATTAGAGCTTACAAAAAGATTAAAATATAACTAAGATTTTCGAGCCATGAATGTAGAGACTCCCCCTAAATATGTGAATAGAGAATTGAATTCTCAATTTGGCGTAAGAGGCCAAAATTCACATATAGAGTTAAGTGTGGGGCTCCCCCTACATCCATGCTTCTGTGGGGTGCTGCACACAGTGTCACAAGAATATACGAGATGCGTATGACACGTATGCAAACATTCATGGCGATGAAAAAATAAATTGTACCCCTCTTACCCCCTTCTCATTCTTCCCCTTTGGCAACAAGCACCAAAAAGCGAGAAAAGAAGAAAGAGGGATACAACATTCATCTCGAACTCATCCCAACAGATGTCTCTATATTAGAATATGGACAAACACTCAAGTTCTCTTTTGGTCAGCATATTATGAACATTTGTAGATAATCACATAATCAGTACAAGCAATGACCATAACCTTCAAGTTCTCTTTTGAAAAAGCATTTTGAAGCACATTATGAACTTTTGGAAACCTTTTGCCTAGATGTTAGTTGATCAATCAAAGGTGTGCAACATTTCAAACCACGTTACGAGAGTCAAGTATATTTAGTTCACTATGCAAAGCACAAAACCTTGACTCGTCGAGAGGCTTAGTGAAGATATCTGCTAGTTGCTTTTCGGTGCTCACATGGCAAATTTCGATATCTCCTTTGGTTTCATGGTCTCTCAAGAAATGATGTTGAATGTCTATGTGCTTGGTTCTTGAGTGGCTTACGGGATTGTTTGCAAGCTTTATGGCACTTTCATTGTCACACAAAAGTGGGATCTTGGTAAATTGGCATCCGAAATCACGAAGGGTTTGCCTCATCCAAAGTAGTTGCGCACAACATGCACCGGCTGCAACATACTTGGCCTCGGCGGTGGAAAGGGCTACACAATTTTGCTTCTTAGAACTCCAAGACACTAGGGACTGTCTAAGGAATTGATAAGTCCCCGAAGTGCCTTTTCGATCTACTTTGCAACCGGCATAATCGGAATCCAAATACCCAAGTAAATCGAACTTAGAGCCCTTAGGATACCACAAGGCAAGGTTAGGAGTGTGTACTAAATATCTCAAGATTCTCTTAATGGCCATTAAATGGCACTCTTTCGGGTTAGCTTGAAATCTAGCACACATGCACACACGAAGCATAATATCGGGCCTAGATGCGCACAAGTAGAGTAGAGAGCCGATCATGGAGCGATATACCTTTTGGTCGACGGCTTTCCCTTCCTCGTTGAGATCAAGATGTCCATTGGCTGGCATGGGAGTCCTGATGGGCTTTGCATTTGCCATGTCAAACTTCTTTAGCATATCATGGGTGTACTTTGTTTCACTAATAAAAGTCCCTTTCCTTCAATTGTTTGATTTGAAACCCAAGGAAGAACTTCAATTCACCCATCATAGACATCTCAAATCTCTTGGTCATAATCCTACTAAATTCCTCACAAAAAGAATGATTAGTACTACCAAATATTATGTCATCGACATATATTTGGCACATAAAAATATCTCCATTAACTTTGTGAGTAAAAAGGGTTGGATTGGCTTCGCCTATTTCAAAGCCTTGTTTGAGCAAGAATTCCTTAAGGCATTCATGCCATGCTCTTGGTGCTTGCTTAAGTCCATAGAGCGCCTTATGGAGCTTATAGACATGGTTAGGGAACTTGGGATCTTCGAAGCCTGGTGGTTGCTCAACATAGACTAGCTCTTGGACAGGGCCATTGAGAAATGCACTCTTCATGTCCATTTGATATAGCTTGAAGTTGTGATGGGTGGCATAGGCTAGAAGCATTCGGATTGCTTCAAATCTAGCCACCGGTGCATATGTTTCTTCAAAGTCCAAGCCCTTTACTTGAGTGAAGCCTTGAGCAACCAATCTTGCCTTGTTCCTTGTCACCACACCATGCTCATCTTGCTTATTTTGGAAGACCCATTTGGTTCCAATGACATTGCTCTTGGGTCTTTCTACCAAGGACCACACTTGATTTCTCTCAAAATTATTAAGCTCTTCTTGCATGGCCATCACCCAATCCGGATCACCCAAGGCTTGTCAAACTATACAACAGGATCACTCCGTTGACATATCCTTGGGAGTCTTCGAAAGGGGGTAACAA
>JAHUYU010003119.1:0-19456 GCA_030439765.1 Tripidium arundinaceum | reverse complement strand
GAAAATATTCACCCCCTCGAGGCATTTCGATCTTACAAGTGTATCAGAGCCTAATCCTCGTGAGTTAACGCTTACCGCGTGAGGAAAGAGCAATGCCGCACAATGAAGATGGTGTTGAGGTGCCGGATGAGGTCAAGGCTATGACCGAAGCCTTGGCTCAAAAGATGGTCGAAGAAAAGTGCAAGAAGATGGAGGAGGACTACAAGGAGATGAGAGAGGAACAAGACAAGGAGTTCCAAAAAAAGATGAGCGAGCTCATGGGTGCAAGTCAAGAAACCTCACTTGGAGGCTCCTCCTCCAACAACAAGGACAACGACGCCCATCGCGACACCGACAAAACACGGTTTCACACATATGCTTATGATTACAATAAGATTCCTAGATTTCCCAATGTGCTCTTCAACTCGCTCAATGTTGGTAAAGCTCCCCATTTCGATGGGATTCGCTATACCGATTGGGCATATCAAATGAAGATGCACCTTGTGTCTCTTCACCCCCATCTTTGGGAGATTGTGGATGTAGGTATCACCCTTCCGGACCTGGGAAGAGAAATGACTTTGGAAGAAGCACAAGATCTCTACCACAATGCTCAAGTGGCATTCATGATTCTATCATGCTTGAATCCAGACGAGTTCAACAAAGTCAATGGTATTGAGATTGCTAAGAAGATTTGGGATACACTCAAAGTGTCCTATGAAGGAGACAAGAAAGTTAGAACCGGCAAGATCAAGCTATTGTATGGAGAGATTGAGAGGTTTGTCTATCTACAAGGAGAAACCACTCAAATGATGTTTGATCGGCTCATGATACTTGTCAACAAGATAAGGGCTCTTGGATCTCAAGAATGGGGAGAAGACAAGGTTACTAGAAAGATATTGAGAGCTTATCAAGCAAAGAATAGCATTCTAGCCGCCGTGATTTATGAGAGGGATGACTTTGAGAGTTTGACACCCCAAGCTCTTCTCTCAAAGCTCATTCATCATGAGAACATGGAGCAAGATGTAATAAATGCCAATAGTCAAAATCCCAACTCAATTGGTTACAAGAAAGGAGTTGCTCTTAGTGCATCAAATGCAAGTGAAGTCAACCACTCAAGCAAGTCAAAGAAGAAAGACAAGAGTGTTGTGGATTCATCAAGTGATGAAGATGATGGGAATGATGAAGTGGCTCTCATGATCAAGACCTTCAATAAGTTCATGAAGAAGAAGAGTCATAGGAAGAGCTATGGTGATGACAAGAAGAGATCAAAGAAGAGACCATGCTATGAGTGTGGGGATGTTGGTCATTTTGTTGCCAATTGCCCCGTCAAGAAGGTTAAAGAAAAGGAAGAAAGGAAGAAGAACAAGGCTCAAAAGGATGGCAAGAAGAAGCCTCACAAGAAGAAGAAGTATCAAGGTGAAGCTCACATTGGCCGTGAATGGGATTCGGATGATGATAGTCCCGACTCAAGTCATAGTGATGAGGAAGCGACCAACATTGCTATCCAATCAAGTTCTTCATCATCAAGACTCTTCCCCAATCTTGTGGACAGTGACTACTACACTCCTACTTGCCTTATGGCAAAGGAGAAGGTACAATCCAACTCCTCTCTTCCAACCTCTAGTGATGATGATAATAGTGATAGTGAAACCGATCCACGACTAGAAGAAAACATGATAAAGATCTTTGGAAAAATTGGCTACACCAAGATTAAGTCACTAGTAAAGAAATTAGAGAAATAGAATAGAAGTCTTGAGAGGCAAGATGAGTTGCTCATTAAAGAGATGGAAAACAATCTTGCTCTCAAAACTTCTTTGGCCAAAGAGAAAGTGAAGGTTGAGAAGTTGACCATTGAGTTGTCTCTAGCCAATGACTCTAAGGAGAAATTGTCTAAAGAACACTCCTTGTGCAATGACTCTTTGGCTAGCCTAAAGAATGAACATAGCATTGCTCAAGAAAGCCTATCAAGCTTACAAGAGAGATTCAATCTCCTTGAGCAAAGCTATGACAAGCTTTGGACTAGCACCTCTACCTCCTCTCCGGCAACTATTGACTCTAATGCCTCAACTAGTGACAGTTGTAAAAGGTGTTATAAAATAGATATAAATGCTTGTGCAACTAACCTTGATGAGCTAGACAAGAAGAATAAGGAGATTCATAGGTTGAAGATGCTTGTCAAGAATGGGTGCAAGTGCCAAGCAGAGAAAAAGGGCACCGTCAACTACAAGCCCATGAGACATCCTTCCATCAAGGATGGTGTGGGCTACAACAAGTATGGTGGCAAATCAAATGGAAGGGACATGGTAAATGGAGTACCATGTGTGATGTTCAACAAAGGAGTGTCCCTTGACGTGTTACTCAACAAGACTTGCCCCACTCCACAAGAGAAGTTCTCTATTGCTAGGGATCAACCAAGCAAGCCAAGAAAAGTTGACACTCCCAACCAACATGTGCCATTGTCAAGAACCTATGCAAGTGATTACATGTGTTGTTGAAACAGGGATGGCAAGATTGTGGTGAAGTATGTTGGGGCCTACAAGAAGAAGCAAATCTTGAGGAGTGTTTGGGTGCCCAAGGCTTATGTGACTAACCCTCAAGGGCGCCCGGGAAGTTTGTATTACCCTTTGATTCTAGTGGAAATCCCGGCTTGATCTTTGTGGTCTCTTGGGAAAGAGGGGAGTTGAAAGAGACTCTAAGGACCTTTGTGGTCGCCTCAACAACGGGGACGTAGGCACAACTTTGTGGTGTGGCTGAACCTCGGGATAAATGCTTGTGTCTCCGTGTGCTTGTGACTTGTGATTGCATTATTTGTTGTGGCGGCAATATATATATTGTGTGTAGGTGGAGGAGCAAGCAAAAGGCATGGATTCACTTAGTACTCCTACTCTACTTGTGTGGTGAACTCGATTTAGTATTTGAGCATTTCAATTCATAATTAGTTAGTTCACTACTCTCTGGGATTCGAAAATTTGGTCCTCACCGGAATTTTGGACAAGTCCACTAATTCTGCTTGGGACCAGAAATTTCGATACCCGTGATTTAATCCGCTGCAAAAGTTTGTGAATTTGAGGAAACGCCTATTTACCCCCTCGAGGCATTTCGATCCTTACACTTGCCCGACCGCTGTCTTGACTTGGTCAACACGGTTCACTCCTCATGTACTCTTGCACTTGTCGATGACCTCTGGTGTCAGCCATCCACGGTCAGTCACCCGACTTCTTTGGTCCCTCGGTCAAAGCCTCGGCATCCGTCCTTCACTGCTCCCAGTTCATCGACACGAACCCACTTGACTTCACCTTCACCGTCGACCACCGTCTCTGAGCTTCACATCTGCGCACCACAGGACAAGAGACATGTTGCACAATCCAAACTCACGTCTCGGTTAGTTCAACAACTCAGCCCAAAGCGCTACTCTCGTTAACAATCACTCATCACAAACCAAGCCATATGGGTACATATCGACCATGTGTTCGCACTTTAATACAGCAACAATTGGACTTGTGTTTTGAAACGGAGGAAGTAATAGACTGCAGAGATATTTTGTACCTTGTGTCCACTGCTAGTTCCCATTCTTCTTTTTTCAATTCAAACTGAACTACCTACTGCCCACGCTACATACTTGAACAGCAATTTTCTATGTCTACCCAGCGTAGCCGACTGGGAACAGGCACCAATGAATTTTCAGAAAAAGGGTTTCACACCCAAGTGATTATTTCCATGATCTGTGCTACTGAAAGTTCAATGGCGTTACTGTCATAAAAAAGGAGGAGAAGACAATGTATGTATGCCGCATTGCCACCTATTTGTAGGTGTATAATTTGCGTCTGTCCCCTCTCCGCTAACTGATCTGATGGACCACTTCAACCACACTTGTACAGAATCTACCTGGTTACAGTTTTTCTTTGGCCAGAATCTTTGTGAATGGAAAAACTAAAGTTATGCATCCTCTACCTGCCACATGGACGATTAAATTAGAGGAAGTAAACGTACTTAGCATGGAGAAAACGATTGTTAATGCGCTATATGTGGAATAGCATTGGCATCTCTGTCCGCTGTCCACCATATAATCCGTCATACAACGGGTATGCCACCTGTCTCCCATATATAGTATTTTATTTCAAGTTTTTTTATTTGCATGGCATCGGTTATCTGGAGATTATATATTTGAAATGGAAAATGCTTTTTGAGGTGGGAAATGCATGGCAACAGGAATTAACTCTGGGTTATCTTAAAGATAAAGGTTCTGTTTGGCACAGCTTCACCAATAATTTCATGAGCTGTTGTGAGCTGTTTTTTTTTCAAACGGTCTTTTGAAAATAGCTTCACCTATGAAGCTTCTTAAATCGTGCTCTCACATGGGAATGAGATGTGATGAAGCTAAAAACAGTAGTTTTCACAGCTTTACCTCACATTATGGGCCCTACGTGAAATTCTGTGAGAGTATGTTTTACGAAAAATTTACATGCAGAGCTATATTACTAAACGGTTCACCAAAATAGTTTTAACTTCACCGATGAAGCTGCCCGTAGAGCTGAAGAAAAAAAACTGATTGAATGTTGCAGTTGAGCTGTGCCAAGCAGGTCAAAGTAGAAAAAGACTCGACATAAATGTTGAAAATAAGGATTTGCCAAGATGAAGACCAACCGGCATTCCTGCAAAGATGAGATGAGGTGACGTTATGCTTTTGTCCACGCTATAAATAAAACAATGGAGCTAGTATGCCAATTTTGAAAAACTTACTACCTCACGTATAAAATCTAACCAAATATATAGATAAAGTTAATGTTTATGAGATCGTATGAAAATATATCCCATGACAAAATATATTTTACTTGTTACTATGGTTGCTTGTAGCTGTAGCCGCCGCAGCAGCTTTTTGCTGCTTCCCGTTTCTCTTTACTATTGGCGTTGGCTGGTGCATTGCAGGCTGCACCCTGTAGCGCCACAGCATCAGTCTCAACCGATCAGAGCCGAAAAAAAATACTTAGCCATATTATTATTTCCTCAATTTTTCCGAAAATATGTGCTGTAGGAGTAAATGTTTATGCTTTTTTATGGAGCTCTTTTGCAGAAGCAGCCAAGAGCAAAGATGTAGGAGTACTGTGGAAAAAGAGAGGACTACAGTGCAGGGCACGGACGTAGAATTGCAAAAATCCGGGACAAGCAGCACTGTCCACAACGGAACCTTTGAAACCAGAGGAGGAATAAAAAAACTCCGACAACGGGACAGTCGAAGCGGTGGGCAATCCTGTAATCCACACGGGTTAACCCCATCTGCACTGCAGCGTAAACAAAAGCGGCTGCGAATCTCAGTGCGCGCGGCCCCAGATTTCCAGAACTTTTAATGCGCCTCAGTTACTCCACTCTCCCTCCCGCTGCACGGCGCGAACTGCGCCCACCACGCCACGCCCAGGCACTCCCGCTCCCGAGTCCCAACTCCCAAACAAATTGTGCCGTTTGCGTAAAATGAAAGTGTGTCCTTTTTTCTGATTTTTTCTCTCTTCTTTCTATTCCGTCCAGAGGGGATCTGTAGCACTGTTATCTTTATTATTGTTTCCCGTTTCTTCTTCTGCCGTGCATGCCGTCGTTTTGCACCGTTACACTTTGGCCTCGTTTAGATGCAAAATATTTGGAATTTGGTACTGTAGCACTTTCGTTTGTATTTGATAATTAGTGTCCAATTATGATCTAACTAGGCTCAAAAGATTCGTCTCGTGATTTACAGACAAACTGTGTAATTAGTTATTTTTTTATCTATATTTAATATTCCATGCATGCGTCCAAAGATTCGATGTGACAGGGAATCTTGTAAAGTTTTGGAATTTTGGGTGCATCTAAACAAGGCCAAAGTGTAACGGTGCAAAACGACGGCATGCACGGCAGAAGAAGAAACGGGAAACAATAATAAAGATAACAGTGCTACAGATCCCCTCTGGACGGAATAGAAAGAAGAGAGAAAAAATCAGAAAAAAGGACACACTTTCATTTTACGCAAACGGCACAATTTGTTTGGGAGTTGGGACTCGGGAGCGGGAGTGCCTGGGCGTGGCGTGGTGGGCGCAGTTCGCGCCGTGCAGCGGGAGGGAGAGTGGAGTAACTGAGGCGCATTAAAAGTTCTGGAAATCTGGGGCCGCGCGCACTGAGATTCGCAGCCGCTTTTGTTTACGCTGCAGTGCAGATGGGGTTAACCCGTGTGGATTACAGGATTGCCCACCGCTTCGACTGTCCCGTTGTCGGAGTTTTTTTATTCCTCCTCTGGTTTCAAAGGTTCCGTTGTGGACAGTGCTGCTTGTCCCGGATTTTTGCAATTCTACGTCCGTGCCCTGCACTGTAGTCCTCTCTTTTTCCACAGTACTCCTACATCTTTGCTCTTGGCTGCTTCTGCAAAAGAGCTCCATAAAAAAGCATAAACATTTACTCCTACAGCACATATTTTCGGAAAAATTGAGGAAATAATAATATGGCTAAGTATTTTTTTTCGGCTCTGATCGGTTGAGACTGATGCTGTGGCGCTACAGGGTGCAGCCTGCAATGCACCAGCCAACGCCAATAGTAAAGAGAAACGGGAAGCAGCAAAAAGCTGCTGCGGCGGCTACAGCTACAAGCAACCATAGTAACAAGTAAAATATATTTTGTCATGGGATATATTTTCATACGATCTCATAAACATTAACTTTATCTATATATTTGGTTAGATTTTATACGTGAGGTAGTAAGTTTTTCAAAATTGGCATACTAGCTCCATTGTTTTATTTATAGCGTGGACAAAAGCATAACGTCACCTCATCTCATCTTTGCAGGAATGCCGGTTGGTCTTCATCTTGGCAAATCCTTATTTTCAACATTTATGTCGAGTCTTTTTCTACTTTGACCTGCTTGGCACAGCTCAACTGCAACATTCAATCAGTTTTTTTTCTTCAGCTCTACGGGCAGCTTCATCGGTGAAGTTAAAACTATTTTGGTGAACCGTTTAGTAATATAGCTCTGCATGTAAATTTTTCGTAAAACATACTCTCACAGAATTTCACGTAGGGCCCATAATGTGAGGTAAAGCTGTGAAAACTACTGTTTTTAGCTTCATCACATCTCATTCCCATGTGAGAGCACGATTTAAGAAGCTTCATAGGTGAAGCTATTTTCAAAAGACCCGTTTGAAAAAAAAAACAGCTCACAACAGCTCATGAAATTATTGGTGAAGCTGTGCCAAACAGAACCTTTATCTTTAAGATAACCCAGAGTTAATTCCTGTTGCCATGCATTTCCCACCTCAAAAAGCATTTTCCATTTCAAATATATAATCTCCAGATAACCGATGCCATGCAAATAAAAAAACTTGAAATAAAATACTATATATGGGAGACAGGTGGCATACCCGTTGTATGACGGATTATATGGTGGACAGCGGACAGAGATGCCAATGCTATTCCACATATAGCGCATTAACAATCGTTTTCTCCATGCTAAGTACGTTTACTTCCTCTAATTTAATCGTCCATGTGGCAGGTAGAGGATGCATAACTTTAGTTTTTCCATTCACAAAGATTCTGGCCAAAGAAAAACTGTAACCAGGTAGATTCTGTACAAGTGTGGTTGAAGTGGTCCATCAGATCAGTTAGCGGAGAGGGGACAGACGCAAATTATACACCTACAAATAGGTGGCAATGCGGCATACATACATTGTCTTCTCCTCCTTTTTTATGACAGTAACGCCATTGAACTTTCAGTAGCACAGATCATGGAAATAATCACTTGGGTGTGAAACCCTTTTTCTGAAAATTCATTGGTGCCTGTTCCCAGTCGGCTACGCTGGGTAGACATAGAAAATTGCTGTTCAAGTATGTAGCGTGGGCAGTAGGTAGTTCAGTTTGAATTGAAAAAAGAAGAATGGGAACTAGCAGTGGACACAAGGTACAAAATATCTCTGCAGTCTATTACTTCCTCCGTTTCAAAACACAAGTCCAATTGTTGCTGTATTAAAGTGCGAACACATGGTCGATATGTACCCATATGGCTTGGTTTGTGATGAGTGATTGTTAACGAGAGTAGCGCTTTGGGCTGAGTTGTTGAACTAACCGAGACGTGAGTTTGGATTGTGCAACATGTCTCTTGTCCTGTGGTGCGCAGATGTGAAGCTCAGAGACGGTGGTCGACGGTGAAGGTGAAGTCAAGTGGGTTCGTGTCGATGAACTGGGAGCAGTGAAGGACGGATGCCGAGGCTTTGACCGAGGGACCAAAGAAGTCGGGTGACTGACCGTGGATGGCTGACACCAGAGGTCATCGACAAGTGCAAGAGTACATGAGGAGTGAACCGTGTTGACCAAGTCAAGACAGCGGTCGGGCAAGTGTAAGGATCGAAATGCCTCGAGGGGGTAAATAGGCGTTTCCTCAAATTCACAAACTTTTGCAGCGGATTAAATCACGGGTATCGAAATTTCTGGTCCCAAGCAGAATTAGTGGACTTGTCCAAAATTCCGGTGAGGACCAAATTTTCGAATCCCAGAGAGTAGTGAACTAACTAATTATGAATTGAAATGCTCAAATACTAAATCGAGTTCACCACACAAGTAGAGTAGGAGTACTAAGTGAATCCATGCCTTTTGCTTGCTCCTCCACCTACACACAATATATATATTGCCGCCACAACAAATAATGCAATCACAAGTCACAAGCACACGGAGACACAAGCATTTATCCCGAGGTTCAGCCACACCACAAAGTTGTGCCTACGTCCCCGTTGTTGAGGCGACCACAAAGGTCCTTAGAGTCTCTTTCAACTCCCCTCTTTCCCAAGAGACCACAAAGATCAAGCCGGGATTTCCACTAGAATCAAAGGGTAATACAAACTTCCCGGGCGCCCTTGAGGGTTAGTCACATAAGCCTTGGGCACCCAAACACTCCTCAAGATTTGCTTCTTCTTGTAGGCCCCAACATACTTCACCACAATCTTGCCATCCCTGTTTCAACAACACATGTAATCACTTGCATAGGTTCTTGACAATGGCACATGTTGGTTGGGAGTGTCAACTTTTCTTGGCTTGCTTGGTTGATCCCTAGCAATAGAGAACTTCTCTTGTGGAGTGGGGCAAGTCTTGTTGAGTAACACGTCAAGGGACACTCCTTTGTTGAACATCACACATGGTACTCCATTTACCATGTCCCTTCCATTTGATTTGCCACCATACTTGTTGTAGCCCACACCATCCTTGATGGAAGGATGTCTCATGGGCTTGTAGTTGACGGTGCCCTTTTTCTCTGCTTGGCACTTGCACCCATTCTTGACAAGCATCTTCAACCTATGAATCTCCTTATTCTTCTTGTCTAGCTCATCAAGGTTAGTTGCACAAGCATTTATATCTATTTTATAACACCTTTTACAACTGTCACTAGTTGAGGCATTAGAGTCAATAGTTGCCGGAGAGGAGGTAGAGGTGCTAGTCCAAAGCTTGTCATAGCTTTGCTCAAGGAGATTGAATCTCTCTTGTAAGCTTGATAGGCTTTCTTGAGCAATGCTATGTTCATTCTTTAGGCTAGCCAAAGAGTCATTGCACAAGGAGTGTTCTTTAGACAATTTCTCCTTAGAGTCATTGGCTAGAGACAACTCAATGGTCAACTTCTCAACCTTCACTTTCTCTTTGGCCAAAGAAGTTTTGAGAGCAAGATTGTTTTCCATCTCTTTAATGAGCAACTCATCTTGCCTCTCAAGACTTCTATTCTATTTCTCTAATTTCTTTACTAGTGACTTAATCTTGGTGTAGCCAATTTTTCCAAAGATCTTTATCATGTTTTCTTCTAGTCGTGGATCGGTTTCACTATCACTATTATCATCATCACTAGAGGTTGGAAGAGAGGAGTTGGATTGTACCTTCTCCTTTGCCATAAGGCAAGTAGGAGTGTAGTAGTCACTGTCCACAAGATTGGGGAAGAGTCTTGATGATGAAGAACTTGATTGGATAGCAATGTTGGTCGCTTCCTCATCACTATGACTTGAGTCGGGACTATCATCATCCGAATCCCATTCACGGCCAATGTGAGCTTCACCTTGATACTTCTTCTTCTTGTGAGGCTTCTTCTTGCCATCCTTTTGAGCCTTGTTCTTCTTCCTTTCTTCCTTTTCTTTAACCTTCTTGACGGGGCAATTGGCAACAAAATGACCAACATCCCCACACTCATAGCATGGTCTCTTCTTTGATCTCTTCTTGTCATCACCATAGCTCTTCCTATGACTCTTCTTCTTCATGAACTTATTGAAGGTCTTGATCATGAGAGCCACTTCATCATTCCCATCATCTTCATCACTTGATGAATCCACAACACTCTTGTCTTTCTTCTTTGACTTGCTTGAGTGGTTGACTTCACTTGCATTTGATGCACTAAGAGCAACTCCTTTCTTGTAACCAATTGAGTTGGGATTTTGACTATTGGCATTTATTACATCTTGCTCCATGTTCTCATGATGAATGAGCTTTGAGAGAAGAGCTTGGGGTGTCAAACTCTCAAAGTCATCCCTCTCATAAATCACGGCGGCTAGAATGCTATTCTTTGCTTGATAAGCTCTCAACATCTTTCTAGTAACCTTGTCTTCTCCCCATTCTTGAGATCCAAGAGCCCTTATCTTGTTGACAAGTATCATGAGCCGATCAAACATCATTTGAGTGGTTTCTCCTTGTAGATAGACAAACCTCTCAATCTCTCCATACAATAGCTTGATCTTGCCGGTTCTAACTTTCTTGTCTCCTTCATAGGACACTTTGAGTGTATCCCAAATCTTCTTAGCAATCTCAATACCATTGACTTTGTTGAACTCGTCTGGATTCAAGCATGATAGAATCATGAATGCCACTTGAGCATTGTGGTAGAGATCTTGTGCTTCTTCCAAAGTCATTTCTCTTCCCAGGTCCGGAAGGGTGATACCTACATCCACAATCTCCCAAAGATGGGGGTGAAGAGACACAAGGTGCATCTTCATTTGATATGCCCAATCGGTATAGCGAATCCCATCGAAATGGGGAGCTTTACCAACATTGAGCGAGTTGAAGAGCACATTGGGAAATCTAGGAATCTTATTGTAATCATAAGCATATGTGTGAAACCGTGTTTTGTCGGTGTCGCGATGGGCGTCGTTGTCCTTGTTGTTGGAGGAGGAGCCTCCAAGTGAGGTTTCTTGACTTGCACCCATGAGCTCGCTCATCTTTTTTTGGAACTCCTTGTCTTGTTCCTCTCTCATCTCCTTGTAGTCCTCCTCCATCTTCTTGCACTTTTCTTCGACCATCTTTTGAGCCAAGGCTTCGGTCATAGCCTTGACCTCATCCGGCACCTCAACACCATCTTCATTGTGCGGCATTGCTCTTTCCTCACGCGGTTAAGCGTTAATCACGAGGATTAGGCTCTGATACCACTTGTAAGAATCGAAATGCCTCGAGGGGGTGAATAGGCGTTTCCTGAAATTCACAAACTTTTGCAGTGGATTAAATCATGGGTATCGAAATTTCCGATCCCAAGCGAAATTAGTGGCCTGTCCAAAATTCTGGTGAGGACCAAATTTTTGAATCCCGGAGAGCAGTGAACTAACTAATTATGAATTGAAATGCTCAAATACTAAATCGAGTTCACCACACAAGTAGAGTAGGAGTACTAAGTGAATCCACGCCTTTTGCTTGCTCCTCCACCTACACACAATATATGTATTGCCACCACAACAAATAATGCAATCACAAGTCACAAGCACACGGAGACACAAGGATTTATCCCGAGGTTCGGCCACACCACAAAGTTGTGCCTACATCCTCGTTGTTGAGGCGACCATAAAGGTCCTTAGAGTCTCTTTCAACTCCCCTCTTTCCCAAGCGACCACAAAGATCAAGCCGGGATTTCCACTAGAATCAAAGGGTAATACAAACTAGAGAGAGCTTTTCTTGTCCAAAGGTTGAAGGATATCAAAAAATGAGCAAGAGAGAGGAGAAAGGAGGGGGCTGCTGCTCCCCAAATCCCCTCAGCTCGCGCTCCTGACCGTTGGGCGGCCAGATCTGAGCTGAACTGGAAATTCTAGATAGGGCAAGAAAAACTTCCATGGAAGCCTGAAAATTCTAGGCCAGGCACGAAAAATTTCCAGGCGAAGATTCTCTGTTCTAAGATGGTTGAGGGAGTAAACACAAGCTACAAAAGGTTAGGAAGTATTTTGTGGGGGTGTCAAGGAAATTTATAAATGATCTTTGGAGCACTTAGGACACCTACAAGTAATATAATTTTTGATTCCTCTTTATAGTACGGCATCCTATAACTCAAGTGAAGTTCAAAAAGAATTTGAAATATAACCAAACTTCCATTCACTTTGAGGCAAAATGTCACATCTTTCTTTGAAGAAACAATTGAGGGGTCACATGTTTCATATGCACTTTTCACATTGATGTTTAACTGAAAATCTCATGAAACATCATTAGCTCTTTATATGCATCGTCATCTATTCACCAAAACCCACAAATAGGATATGATGCACTTACAGCAAGTCAAGCGGGGCCACTGGAGGACTTGATGGCCGGGCGGTCAAGGTTGGCGGTGACACGTGTCGAGTTCGTGGGGCGAGCGTATGGAGTACGCTACCCGCGAGTGGTTCGGAGGCGGCACGTGTAGTCACTGCGAGGCTTGCGTCGAGGCGAAGCTAAGTCATGAAGGGCGCGTGACCATCGGATGCTTCTATATCAAGTTGGACCATTATGCCCCTAGGGTTAACTGGTTCTGCAAAATATTTAAGGGCATTATTGGAAATGTGTAATAGCTCTATAAATAAGGTAGAGGCTGCCCCAACCAGCCATCTCTCTAGGCTAAGTCATTTTCATTTTCTCCTTGTAGTTTTCCCCTCCCCTAGACTGCTAGTAAGATCCACAGATGAATTCTTCATAGTAGAACTTGTCATCTGTGTCCTTGGACTTTGTATTCAGTGGAATCTCATGGGAATGGAGGCCCTAACCTCCTCTTGTCCTCATGGCTTCAAGATCTGAGTTTTTGAGTTGAGTTTGTGATTTGATTTGGCTTTTCCTCTCCCGGTCCCTTCTCTTTGTTCTTTTGATGGATTTAGATTTCCTGCAGGTTTGAGGGTGATTTGAGTGGATGGATTCATGGTAGGACCTCTGAGGAACATGTTTACCAAGTGGTTTGGGCAGATTCCTCACGAGCACTTAGATCCATCACTTTGAGGAAAAATTGAGAAAACCCCAACTCTTGTGATGGATTTTTCGATCTGCGTTGATTCCTTGATTTCTAGGTGACGATCTTTGGGGAATAGCTTCTAAGAACCCAAGGGAACCTCTTTGCAAAATTTGAGATTTTTCGGAGTTGGTTTGAATTTATTTAGAATTTTTCAACGAGGGATTTTCGCTGAAACCTACGCAAACCAGCCTAGGCCGGTTTGCAAACTGGCTTAGGCCAGTTTTTCGAGTTGCTCCAAATGAGCTCATCTTCGGTGGAGATCTTCCCCTTAATGTTAAGCTTTCCCACCAAGTTTCAAGTCCGTTTGAATTCGTTTGATTGGTTTTTGACTTTTTCTCCTCCATGGGTTGAAATCTGAAAATCAGCGTGAGCTAGTTTTGGAAACCAGTCTAGGCCGGTATTCCAAACTTCTCCGTTTGAGCTGATTTTTGGTGGAGATGATTGTCATGATGTCTTGAGCCTCTCCACAAAATTTCACCCTCACAGTGGATGAGCTATTCAGCAAGCTCAAGTCCACCGAAATCAACCACCAGACTCGAGCTAAGATCGAGAATCCTTCTGCACCGACCATGGCTTTGGTCTCAGGTACTAATGGTTTTTTGGCTAACCCTTCGTCAGATTCTTTTGCTTTGTCTTCTTTGATCTCTCTTACAGACCCTGCAGGATGGGGAAGAAGACAAAGCAAAAGAATCTGACGAAGGGTTAGCCAAAAAACCATTAGTACCTGAGACCAAAGCCATGGTCGGTGCAGAAGGATTCTCGATCTTAGCTCGAGTCTGGTGGTTGATTTCGGTGGACTTGAGCTTGCTGAATAGCTCATCCACTGTGAGGGTGAAATTTTGTGGAGAGGCTCAAGACATCATGACAATCATCTCCACCAAAAATCAGCTCAAACGGAGAAGTTTGGAATACCGGCCTAGACTGGTTTCCAAAACTAGCTCACGCTGATTTTCAGATTTCAACCCATGGAGGAGAAAAAGTCAAAAACCAATCAAACGAATTCAAACGGACTTGAAACTTGGTGGGAAAGCTTAACATTAAGGGGAAGATCTCCACCGAAGATGAGCTCATTTGGAGCAACTCGAAAAACTGGCCTAAGCCAGTTTGCAAACCGGCCTAGGCTGGTTTGCGTAGGTTTCAGCGAAAATCCCTCGTTGAAAAATTCTAAATAAATTCAAACCAACTCCGAAAAATCTCAAATTTTGCAAAGAGGTTCCCTTGGGTTCTTAGAAGCTATTCCCCAAAGATCGTCACCTAGAAATCAAGGAATCAACGCAGATCGAAAAATCCATCACAAGAGTTGGGGTTTTCTCAATTTTTCCTCAAAGTGATGGATCTAAGTGCTCGTGAGGAATCTGCCCAAACCACTTGGTAAACATGTTCCTCAGAGGTCCTACCATGAATCCATCCACTCAAATCACCCTCAAACCTGCAGGAAATCTAAATCCATCAAAAGAACAAAGAGAAGGGACCGGGAGAGGAAAAGCCAAATCAAATCACAAACTCAACTCAAAAACTCAGATCTTGAAGCCATGAGGACAAGAGGAGGTTAGGGCCTCCATTCCCATGAGATTCCACTGAATACAAAGTCCAAGGACACAGATGACAAGTTCTACTATGAAGAATTCATCTGTGGATCTTACTAGCAGTCTAGGGGAGGGGAAAACTACAAGGAGAAAATGAAAATGACTTAGCCTAGAGAGATGGCTGGTTGGGGCAGCCTCTACCTTATTTATAGAGCTATTACACATTTCCAATAATGCCCTTAAATATTTTGCAGAACCAGTTAACCCTAGGGGCATAATGGTCCAACTTGATATAGAAGCATCCGATGGTCACGCGCCCTTCATGACTTAGCTTCGCCTCGACGCAAGCCTCGCAGTGACTACACGTGCCGCCTCCGAACCACTCGCGGGTAGCGTACTCCATACGCTCGCCCCACGAACTCGACACGTGTCACCGCCAACCTTGACCGCCCGGCCATCAAGTCCTCCAGTGGCCCCGCTTGACTTGCTGTAAGTGCATCATATCCTATTTGTGGGTTTTGGTGAATAGATGACGATGCATATAAAGAGCTAATGATGTTTCATGAGATTTTCAGTTAAACATCAATGTGAAAAGTGCATATGAAACATGTGACCCCTCAATTGTTTCTTCAAAGAAAGATGTGACATTTTGCCTCAAAGTGAATGGAAGTTTGGTTATATTTCAAATTCTTTTTGAACTTCACTTGAGTTATAGGATGCCGTACTATAAAGAGGAATCAAAAATTATATTACTTGTAGGTGTCCTAAGTGCTCCAAAGATCATTTATAAATTTCCTTGACACCCCCACAAAATACTTCCTAACCTTTTGTAGCTTGTGTTTACTCCCTCAACCATCTTAGAACAGAGAATCTTCGCCTGGAAATTTTTCGTGCCTGGCCTAGAATTTTCAGGCTTCCATGGAAGTTTTTCTTGCCCTATCTAGAATTTCCAGTTCAGCTCAGATCTGGCCGCCCAACGGTCAGGAGCGCGAGCTGAGGGGATTTGGGGAGCAGCAGCCCCCTCCTTTCTCCTCTCTCTTGCTCATTTTTTGATATCCTTCAACCTTTGGACAAGAAAAGCTCTCTCTAGTTTGTATTACCCTTTGATTCTAGTGGAAATCCCGGCTTGATCTTTGTGGTCGCTTGGGAAAGAGGGGAGTTGAAAGAGACTCTAAGGACCTTTATGGTCGCCTCAACAACGAGGATGTAGGCACAACTTTGTGGTGTGGCCGAACCTCGGGATAAATCCTTGTGTCTCCGTGTGCTTGTGACTTGTGATTGCATTATTTGTTGTGGTGGCAATACATATATTGTGTGTAGGTGGAGGAGCAAGCAAAAGGCGTGGATTCACTTAGTACTCCTACTCTACTTGTGTGGTGAACTCGATTTAGTATTTGAGCATTTCAATTCATAATTAGTTAGTTCACTGCTCTCCGGGATTCAAAAATTTGGTCCTCACCAGAATTTTGGACAGGCCACTAATTTCGCTTGGGATCGGAAATTTCGATACCCATGATTTAATCCACTGCAAAAGTTTGTGAATTTCAGGAAACGCCTATTCACCCCCTCGAGGCATTTCGATTCTTACAAGTGGTATCAGAGCCTAATCCTCGTGATTAACGCTTAACCGCGTGAGGAAAGAGCAATGCCGCACAATGAAGATGGTGTTGAGGTGCCGGATGAGGTCAAGGCTATGACCGAAGCCTTGGCTCAAAAGATGGTCGAAGAAAAGTGCAAGAAGATGGAGGAGGACTACAAGGAGATGAGAGAGGAACAAGACAAGGAGTTCCAAAAAAAGATGAGCGAGCTCATGGGTGCAAGTCAAGAAACCTCACTTGGAGGCTCCTCCTCCAACAACAAGGACAACGACGCCCATCGCGACACCGACAAAACACGGTTTCACACATATGCTTATGATTACAATAAGATTCCTAGATTTCCCAATGTGCTCTTCAACTCGCTCAATGTTGGTAAAGCTCCCCATTTCGATGGGATTCGCTATACCGATTGGGCATATCAAATGAAGATGCACCTTGTGTCTCTTCACCCCCATCTTTGGGAGATTGTGGATGTAGGTATCACCCTTCCGGACCTGGGAAGAGAAATGACTTTGGAAGAAGCACAAGATCTCTACCACAATGCTCAAGTGGCATTCATGATTCTATCATGCTTGAATCCAGACGAGTTCAACAAAGTCAATGGTATTGAGATTGCTAAGAAGATTTGGGATACACTCAAAGTGTCCTATGAAGGAGACAAGAAAGTTAGAACCGGCAAGATCAAGCTATTGTATGGAGAGATTGAGAGGTTTGTCTATCTACAAGGAGAAACCACTCAAATGATGTTTGATCGGCTCATGATACTTGTCAACAAGATAAGGGCTCTTGGATCTCAAGAATGGGGAGAAGACAAGGTTACTAGAAAGATGTTGAGAGCTTATCAAGCAAAGAATAGCATTCTAGCCGCCGTGATTTATGAGAGGGATGACTTTGAGAGTTTGACACCCCAAGCTCTTCTCTCAAAGCTCATTCATCATGAGAACATGGAGCAAGATGTAATAAATGCCAATAGTCAAAATCCCAACTCAATTGGTTACAAGAAAGGAGTTGCTCTTAGTGCATCAAATGCAAGTGAAGTCAACCACTCAAGCAAGTCAAAGAAGAAAGACAAGAGTGTTGTGGATTCATCAAGTGATGAAGATGATGGGAATGATGAAGTGGCTCTCATGATCAAGACCTTCAATAAGTTCATGAAGAAGAAGAGTCATAGGAAGAGCTATGGTGATGACAAGAAGAGATCAAAGAAGAGACCATGCTATGAGTGTGGGGATGTTGGTCATTTTGTTGCCAATTGCCCCGTCAAGAAGGTTAAAGAAAAGGAAGAAAGGAAGAAGAACAAGGCTCAAAAGGATGGCAAGAAGAAGCCTCACAAGAAGAAGAAGTATCAAGGTGAAGCTCACATTGGCCGTGAATGGGATTCGGATGATGATAGTCCCGACTCAAGTCATAGTGATGAGGAAGCGACCAACATTGCTATCCAATCAAGTTCTTCATCATCAAGACTCTTCCCCAATCTTGTGGACAGTGACTACTACACTCCTACTTGCCTTATGGCAAAGGAGAAGGTACAATCCAACTCCTCTCTTCCAACCTCTAGTGATGATGATAATAGTGATAGTGAAACCGATCCACGACTAGAAGAAAACATGATAAAGATCTTTGGAAAAATTGGCTACACCAAGATTAAGTCACTAGTAAAGAAATTAGAGAAATAGAATAGAAGTCTTGAGAGGCAAGATGAGTTGCTCATTAAAGAGATGGAAAACAATCTTGCTCTCAAAACTTCTTTGGCCAAAGAGAAAGTGAAGGTTGAGAAGTTGACCATTGAGTTGTCTCTAGCCAATGACTCTAAGGAGAAATTGTCTAAAGAACACTCCTTGTGCAATGACTCTTTGGCTAGCCTAAAGAATGAACATAGCATTGCTCAAGAAAGCCTATCAAGCTTACAAGAGAGATTCAATCTCCTTGAGCAAAGCTATGACAAGCTTTGGACTAGCACCTCTACCTCCTCTCCGGCAACTATTGACTCTAATGCCTCAACTAGTGACAGTTGTAAAAGGTGTTATAAAATAGATATAAATGCTTGTGCAACTAACCTTGATGAGCTAGACAAGAAGAATAAGGAGATTCATAGGTTGAAGATGCTTGTCAAGAATGGGTGCAAGTGCCAAGCAGAGAAAAAGGGCACCGTCAACTACAAGCCCATGAGACATCCTTCCATCAAGGATGGTGTGGGCTACAACAAGTATGGTGGCAAATCAAATGGAAGGGACATGGTAAATGGAGTACCATGTGTGATGTTCAACAAAGGAGTGTCCCTTGACGTGTTACTCAACAAGACTTGCCCCACTCCACAAGAGAAGTTCTCTATTGCTAGGGATCAACCAAGCAAGCCAAGAAAAGTTGACACTCCCAACCAACATGTGCCATTGTCAAGAACCTATGCAAGTGATTACATGTGTTGTTGAAACAGGGATGGCAAGATTGTGGTGAAGTATGTTGGGGCCTACAAGAAGAAGCAAATCTTGAGGAGTGTTTGGGTGCCCAAGGCTTATGTGACTAACCCTCAAGGGCGCCCGGGAAGTTTGTATTACCCTTTGATTCTAGTGGAAATCCCGGCTTGATCTTTGTGGTCTCTTGGGAAAGAGGGGAGTTGAAAGAGACTCTAAGGACCTTTGTGGTCGCCTCAACAACGGGGACGTAGGCACAACTTTGTGGTGTGGCTGAACCTCGGGATAAATGCTTGTGTCTCCGTGTGCTTGTGACTTGTGATTGCATTATTTGTTGTGGCGGCAATATATATATTGTGTGTAGGTGGAGGAGCAAGCAAAAGGCATGGATTCACTTAGTACTCCTACTCTACTTGTGTGGTGAACTCGATTTAGTATTTGAGCATTTCAATTCATAATTAGTTAGTTCACTACTCTCTGGGATTCGAAAATTTGGTCCTCACCGGAATTTTGGACAAGTCCACTAATTCTGCTTGGGACCAGAAATTTCGATACCCGTGATTTAATCCGCTGCAAAAGTTTGTGAATTTGAGGAAACGCCTATTTACCCCCTCGAGGCATTTCGATCCTTACACTTGCCCGACCGCTGTCTTGACTTGGTCAACACGGTTCACTCCTCATGTACTCTTGCACTTGTCGATGAACTGGGAGCAGTGAAGGACGGATGCCGAGGCTTTGA
>JAHUYU010001765.1:0-13186 GCA_030439765.1 Tripidium arundinaceum | reverse complement strand
AAGCGAGGCGGCGGCCATGGCGTGGAGTCGCATTGAGGAGGAGGAGCCGCGCGGGGCATGCGGCCATGAACGCAGAGCAAGCAGATCCGTGAGCGCTGGGCACGGAGAGCGTCCGGGCATGGCGAGCTGTAGGCCGAGCGGAGAACGGCCAACGCAAGCTTGGTATCTGACGAGAGGCAAGCTTCTGAGATGCTTCAGTCCCGCGACGCCCGAAGCCGACACCGCTGAGCGGACGAAGACGCCGTGAACAGAGGACGACCCCGTCCCCTCGATTTTGAGGGACGGGGGCAACCTTGAATCTTGAAGAATATTCACTCGTGGGACAAACTCGTTCCAACTCGACTCAGAACCAAACAGCATAGGAATTGGGATCGCCCTGCCCGTCCCCCATCGTCCCTCCAACCAAACACACGGTTTAACCGTGGCGTGCCGGTGCTGGTAGAGGTTTTGGTAATGAATTTGCTGAGTTCATGACATCCTGCTTTCCTGCCAAGCACGGCATGATATTTCGGTTATGGAGTTTTCTTTTATGATGTTGACAGCATCCTAACTGTATTTTGCCTGCCCGTAGCGTAGGAAAAACTTGTCCTTCTCCTGTGAGACCTGGAATTTTGAATTTACCCATTGGGGTGTCTTTGCAAAAGCTTTTGCCTTGAAAAAAAAAGTGGCTTGGGTATGTCTACAGGACGTCGCAAGGTTGTTTAGCTGAGACATCAGGGGAGCAGTTGCATTGGATGCCACTCTGATGGGTCGTTGCCCGTGTGCCAGGCTGACCGGAAGGACGGCTTTGATGGCGAGGGTCGCTGTTGCATTAAGTTGCACGAGGACTTTTGTAATTTCCTATCTCCCTAAATAACCATCGATCTCGCTTTCTGAAAAGTCAAACTCTTTTAACATTGACCAAATATATATTAGAAAATATTAAGGGTCTGTTCGACATAGCTCAGTTTCAATAGTAAAGATATTTTTTTTTAGAAAACAGCTTCATGATTAGTTTTTTTTGGAAGCTAAGTTTTTTAGGAAAAATTGTTTGGTAAAATAGTTTCACCAATAACTTCATGCATGGTTAAGAGACGGAAATAGAGGAGAGAGCTGTGAAAAGCTACTTTTTTCAGCTTCACCTCAACTCATCCCATTGTGAGAGCAGAAAAAAAACAGTTTCACCCGTGAAACTGTTTTGAAAAAAGGTGTTTGGCAAAAAAAAAAAAACAGTTCACTGCCAAACAGGCCTTAATATTTGCAGTACATAATTAGTTTCGTTAGATAGATGGTTGAATCTATTTTCCTAATAAATTTGTTTGGAGATAAAAATATTGTTAACATTTTCTACCTAGTCAAACTTAAACAAAAAATTGACCGACACGAATACTACTGGATTAAGCAGGCGAGTTGCAGCTGGAGGAGCGAGCGTGGGCATTCGGCCCTCTTTTCCTTCAAACCATGCGACATGTTAGCACTGTTAATCCATTCATCCGTAGCAAGCGCAGTGCGGATTGTCCTGAGGGCCTGAGGCGACGACGATTGGCACCAACTCTCTGCCGTCCTTTCGACGGAGTCACGGAGGAGAAAAAGGCACCGTCTCGTTGCCACTGCTGGCACATGCATGGTCTGTGCGTCTTTAGCTCGCTGCTTAGTACTCGTGCGGAGTAGTAGTTAAGAAACCGTGATAGTAGTAACAGTTAACGGATTGCACAGAAGGACATGGGGCGTACGAGGTACGACGTATACAACATCATTTTGGTCGTGCGGCCTGACCATTAATAATTTAATATGATCTCGAGTTTCGCCGGGGACTGCTGCGCCACGCGCCCACCGGTTGCCGGTGGGGGATCGGCGTGCGTGCCCATCCGGCCACCCCTGCCGTCGTCGGTTGCGCTGCGCGGGCCAACTGGCCAAGTTGACGTGCCATGCCATATCCTCCGGTCCGGTTCACCCACATTAATTCGCGTCGATCGCGAGAGCTAGCTAGGTCACCAGTCGCCTGGACCCGTCGCCGGCTTACCCGGTCAGCCTTTTCCGATCTGCAGGGCTGGTTGGTCGGTCGTATTTAGGAGCCTAAGTTCATCGCTTTTTTTTCTGTCTGTCTCTGCCTTGGAGGATTATTGCAAGGTTTGACCCATGGATTCGGGCATCACGATCGGTGCCCTCTGCTTCTGGCGTACTGTACTGTATGTGCAACTGTAGAAGTAAAGCCATGCATCCAACAAGGGAATTTTTTATATTTTTAATCCTTTTTAGTCAATATTTTAATAATAACCGTGTCTAAAATTTTTTCCAGATCTAACTCTTTTGGTCGCGCCAGTCCCGCTGGTGTGACCAAATAACGCTGTCGCGCCACATGCGTTGGCGCGGCAAGATATGCCACGTTGAACGGCGTTTCCAACATGGAAAATCTTGTCACGCCACTCCCGTTGTCGTGACAGTGTTGTCTTGTCGCGCCACCGGGAGTGGCGTGACAAGACTCAACTTTAGAAAATTCATAACTCTTTGATACGATGTCGGATAAAGATGATTTTTATATGAAAATTGTAGAGCTCAATGAGATCTATAACTTTTTAGTTTTGAGTTTTTTTTTCATTCGAGGAACGTTAAGATGCTCAAAAAATAATAATATAATATTTCAATAGCATAATAATCGCATACTAGCGTTTGTCGCATTAAAAAAATAATATCTTTTTTTGTATGGTATCAAATAAAGATATTTTTTATATCAAAGTTGTATCTCTCAATGAGATCTACAACTTTATACTTTTGAGTTTTTACATTTGAGATTGTTAAGATGTTTGAGAAAATAATATAAAGTTTTAGCAGCATATTAGTCGTGCACCAAGGCTTGTCGCCTCACGAAAATTATATTTTTCTTCAAAGGTGTCAAATGAAGATACTTTTTATATCAAAGTTGTAGCTATCGATGAGATCTACAATTTTTAGTTTTGAAGTTCTTCATTTGAGATTGTTAGAATGCTGAAGAAAAAACAATACAAAATCTAAGGGCATCAAGCTTATCGTCTTTAGAAAAAACTATATATTTCTTATTTCATGCCGCATAAAAATATTTCTTAAATGAAAGATGTAGATCTTATGGAGGGCTACACCTTTCATTTAAAAAGTATATTTATTCAATATTATATGGAAAGATATGATGTTTTCTGAAAATATAAACTTTGGTAGTGATCAATATGCCTCTTAAATTTTGCATTATTTTTTTGAGCATCTCAACGATCTCAAATGAATAACTTCAAAATAAAAAACATGTAGATCTCATCCAAAGCTACAACTTTGATATAAAAGGTATCGTTATTTGACAACTTTCAAGAAAAAATATAATTTTCGTGAGGCAACAAACCCGGGTGCATGACTAATATGTATGGATGGCAACGGGCACATTTTTCACGGGTACGTGATATGGAAACCCGTACCCGCGAGCTAAAACCCGCACCCATGCCCGTACCCGTTACCCGCGACGGGTACAAAAGTGTGCCCGCACCCGCTACCCGCGGGCACAGCATACCCGCGGGCGCACCCGCTAGCCCGCCAATATCAATATTTGGGAAAGAATAAATATTTTTTAACTAGCAAAAATACACATGAGTTCTATAAATTTAAATAATTAGTATGAACCATATGTTGATAGTTGAGATTTTCAAAGACAATTAGCTAGATTTGATTCTATACACACTGTCACACATGACACAACACGTCAACACCCACATGTCAGGGCTCTGGAGCGGGTTCGCGGGTCTAACGGGCACGGGTACAAGTTTTTTTTGTACCCGCCAAATTTTACCCATCGGGTTTCATTACAAACCCTCGCCCACATCCGCGGGTACAACTCCACACCCATACCCTCTCCTTAGCGGGTTTGTGCCCGTGGGCACGCGGGTAATCTGTGCCCGTTGCCATCCTTACTAATATGGTGTTGAACCTTTATATTACTTTATCGAGCATCTTAACAACCTCAAATGTAAAAACTCAAAACTATGATGTTGTAGATCTCATTGGGAGCTACAACTTTGATATAAAAAGTATCTTCATTTGACATCATATAAAAAAATATATTATTTTTCTAATGCGACAAGCGCTAATACGTGATTATTATGCTGTTGAAATATTATATTATTTTTTGAGTATCTTAACGTCCTTAAATGCAAAAAACTCAAAACTAGAAAATTATAGATCTCATCGAGCTATACAATTTTCATATAAAAATCATCTTCATCCGACATCGTATCAAAGAGTTATGAATTTTCTAAAGTTGAATCTTATCACGTCACTCCTGGTGGCGCGACAAGACAACACTGTCACGGCAACGGGAGTGGTGTGACAAGGTTTTCCATGTCGGAAACGCTGTCCAACGTGGCATATCTTGCCGCGCCAACGCATGTGACGCGACAGCGTTATTTGGTCAGTCCAGCGGGACTAGCGTGACCAAAAGAGTTAGATCTGCAAATCTTTTTTAGACACGGTTATTATTAAAATATTGAATAAAAAAAGATTAAAAATATAAAAAACTCCTACAACAAGTGTATCCCAGATAGGTCAATCATCTCATCTTGCGGTCGCTCCTGCGCTCCTGCACTGTTTCTCTGAGCGCAGGCTATTTCAATTCCAATGCAAAAGTTGACCATGCTGTGTGCATCGTGGACACCATGTTGAGTTGTTGAGTGTTGACCCTCACTGCCATTTACGGAGTACTCCGTCCTTCCTAAAATCGTTTGTTTTTTTACTATTAGACATTTGGTTTGACCATTCGCCTTATTTAAAAATTTTGTATAAATATTATCTATTTTGTTATGACTTATTTAATCATTAGAGATACTTTAATAATGACTTATTTATTTTAAAATTTATAAAAAAAATTGAATAAGACTAATGGTCAAGCACAATATCCAAAAGCTAAAAACATTATTTATTTTGAGACGGAGGAAATACCCCGTAAATGGCAGTGAGGGTCAACACTCAACAACTCAACATGGTGTCCACGATGCACACAGCATGGTCAACTTTTGCATTGGAATTGAAATAGCCTGCGCTCAGAGAAACAGTGCAGGAGCGCAGGAGCGACCGCAAGATGAGATGATTGACCTATCTGGGATACACTTGTTGTAGGAGTTTTTTATATTTTTAATCTTTTTTTATTCAATATTTTAATAATAACCGTGTCTAAAAAAGATTTGCAGATCTAACTCTTTTGGTCACGCTAGTCCCGCTGGACTGACCAAATAACGCTGTCGCGTCACATGCGTTGGCGCGGCAAGATATGCCACGTTGGACAGCGTTTCCGACATGGAAAACCTTGTCACACCACTCCCGTTGCCGTGACAGTGTTGTCTTGTCGCGCCACCAGGAGTGACGTGATAAGATTCAACTTTAGAAAATTCATAACTCTTTGATACGATGTCGGATGAAGATGATTTTTATATGAAAATTGTATAGCTCGATGAGATCTATAATTTTCTAGTTTTGAGTTTTTTGCATTTAAGGACGTTAAGATACTCAAAAAATAATATAATATTTCAACAGCATAATAATCACGTATTAGCGCTTGTCGCATTAGAAAAATAATATATTTTTTTATATGATGTCAAATGAAGATACTTTTTATATCAAAGTTGTAGCTCCCAATGAGATCTACAACATCATAGTTTTGAGTTTTTACATTTGAGGTTGTTAAGATGCTCGATAAAGTAATATAAAGGTTCAACACCATATTAGTAAGGATGGCAACGGGCACAGATTACCCGCGTGCCCACGGGCACAAACCCGCTAAGGAGAGGGTATGGGTGTGGAGTTGTACCCGCGGATGTGGGCGAGGGTTTGTAATGAAACCCGATGGGTAAAATTTGGCGGGTACAAAAAAAACTTGTACCCGTGCCCGTTAGACCCGCGAACCCGCTCCAGAGCCCTGACATGTGGGTGTTGACGTGTTGTGTCATGTGTGACAGTGTGTATAGAATCAAATCTAGCTAATTGTCTTTGAAAATCTCAACTATCAACATATGGTTCATACTAATTATTTAAATTTATAGAACTCATGTGTATTTTTGCTAGTTAAAAAATATTTATTCTTTCCCAAATATTGATATTGGCGGGCTAGCGGGTGCGCCCGCGGGTATGCTGTGCCCGCGGGTAGCGGGTGCGGGCACACTTTTGTACCCGTCGCGGGTAACGGGTACGGGCATGGGTGCGGGTTTTAGCTCGCGGGTACGGGTTTCCATATCACGTACCCGTGAAAAATGTGCCCGTTGCCATCCATACATATTAGTCATGCACCCGGGTTTGTTGCCTCACGAAAATTATATTTTTTCTTGAAAGTTGTCAAATAACGATACCTTTTATATCAAAGTTGTAGCTTTGGATGAGATCTACATGTTTTTTATTTTGAAGTTATTCATTTGAGATCGTTGAGATGCTCAAAAAAATAATGCAAAATTTAAGAGGCATATTGATCACTACCAAAGTTTATATTTTCAGAAAACATCATATCTTTCCATATAATATTGAATAAATATACTTTTTAAATGAAAGGTGTAGCCCTCCATAAGATCTACATCTTTCATTTAAGAAATATTTTTATGCGGCATGAAATAAGAAATATATAGTTTTTTCTAAAGACGATAAGCTTGATGCCCTTAGATTTTGTATTGTTTTTTCTTCAGCATTCTAACAATCTCAAATGAAGAACTTCAAAACTAAAAATTGTAGATCTCATCGATAGCTACAACTTTGATATAAAAAGTATCTTCATTTGACACCTTTGAAGAAAAATATAATTTTCGTGAGGCGACAAGCCTTGGTGCACGACTAATATGCTGCTAAAACTTTATATTATTTTCTCAAACATCTTAACAATCTCAAATGTAAAAACTCAAAAGTATAAAGTTGTAGATCTCATTGAGAGATACAACTTTGATATAAAAAATATCTTTATTTGATACCATACAAAAAAAGATATTATTTTTTTAATGCGACAAACGCTAGTATGCGATTATTATGCTATTGAAATATTATATTATTATTTTTTGAGCATCTTAACGTTCCTCGAATGAAAAAAAAACTCAAAACTAAAAAGTTATAGATCTCATTGAGCTCTACAATTTTCATATAAAAATCATCTTTATCCGACATCGTATCAAAGAGTTATGAATTTTCTAAAGTTGAGTCTTGTCACGCCACTCCCGGTGGCGCGACAAGACAACACTGTCACGACAACGGGAGTGGCGTGACAAGATTTTCCATGTTGGAAACGCCGTTCAACGTGGCATATCTTGCCGCGCCAACGCATGTGGCGCGACAGCGTTATTTGGTCACACCAGCGGGACTGGCGCGACCAAAAGAGTTAGATCTGGAAAAAATTTTAGACACGGTTATTATTAAAATATTGACTAAAAAGGATTAAAAATATAAAAAATTCCCTTGTTGGATGCATGGCTTTACTTCTACAGTTGCACATACAGTACAGTACGCCAGAAGCAGAGGGCACCGATCGTGATGCCCGAATCCATGGGTCAAACCTTGCAATAATCCTCCAAGGCAGAGACAGACAGAAAAAAAAGCGATGAACTTAGGCTCCTAAATACGACCGACCAACCAGCCCTGCAGATCGGAAAAGGCTGACCGGGTAAGCCGGCGACGGGTCCAGGCGACTGGTGACCTAGCTAGCTCTCGCGATCGACGCGAATTAATGTGGGTGAACCGGACCGGAGGATATGGCATGGCACGTCAACTTGGCCAGTTGGCCCGCGCAGCGCAACCGACGACGGCAGGGGTGGCCGGATGGGCACGCACGCCGATCCCCCACCGGCAACCGGTGGGCGCGTGGCGCAGCAGTCCCCGGCGAAACTCGAGATCATATTAAATTATTAATGGTCAGGCCGCACGACCAAAATGATGTTGTATACGTCGTACCTCGTACGCCCCATGTCCTTCTGTGCAATCCGTTAACTGTTACTACTATCACGGTTTCTTAACTACTACTCCGCACGAGTACTAAGCAGCGAGCTAAAGACGCACAGACCATGCATGTGCCAGCAGTGGCAACGAGACGGTGCCTTTTTCTCCTCCGTGACTCCGTCGAAAGGACGGCAGAGAGTTGGTGCCAATCGTCGTCGCCTCAGGCCCTCAGGACAATCCGCACTGCGCTTGCTACGGATGAATGGATTAACAGTGCTAACATGTCGCATGGTTTGAAGGAAAAGAGGGCCGAATGCCCACGCTCGCTCCTCCAGCTGCAACTCGCCTGCTTAATCCAGTAGTATTCGTGTCGGTCAATTTTTTGTTTAAGTTTGACTAGGTAGAAAATGTTAACAATATTTTTATCTCCAAACAAATTTATTAGGAAAATAGATTCAACCATCTATCTAACGAAACTAATTATGTACTGCAAATATTAAGGCCTGTTTGGCAGTGAACTGTTTTTTTTTTTTTTGCCAAACACCTTTTTTCAAAACAGTTTCACGGGTGAAACTGTTTTTTTTCTGCTCTCACAATGGGATGAGTTGAGGTGAAGCTGAAAAAAGTAGCTTTTCACAGCTCTCTCCTCTATTTCCGTCTCTTAACCATGCATGAAGTTATTGGTGAAACTATTTTACCAAACAATTTTTCCTAAAAAACTTAGCTTCCAAAAAAAACTAATCATGAAGCTGTTTTCTAAAAAAAAATATCTTTACTATTGAAACTGAGCTATGTCGAACAGACCCTTAATATTTTCTAATATATATTTGGTCAATGTTAAAAGAGTTTGACTTTTCAGAAAGCGAGATCGATGGTTATTTAGGGAGATAGGAAATTACAAAAGTCCTCGTGCAACTTAATGCAACAGCGACCCTCGCCATCAAAGCCGTCCTTCCGGTCAGCCTGGCACACGGGCAACGACCCATCAGAGTGGCATCCAATGCAACTGCTCCCCTGATGTCTCAGCTAAACAACCTTGCGACGTCCTGTAGACATACCCAAGCCACTTTTTTTTTCAAGGCAAAAGCTTTTGCAAAGACACCCCAATGGGTAAATTCAAAATTCCAGGTCTCACAGGAGAAGGACAAGTTTTTCCTACGCTACGGGCAGGCAAAATACAGTTAGGATGCTGTCAACATCATAAAAGAAAACTCCATAACCGAAATATCATGCCGTGCTTGGCAGGAAAGCAGGATGTCATGAACTCAGCAAATTCATTACCAAAACCTCTACCAGCACCGGCACGCCACGGTTAAACCGTGTGTTTGGTTGGAGGGACGATGGGGGACGGGCAGGGCGATCCCAATTCCTATGCTGTTTGGTTCTGAGTCGAGTTGGAACGAGTTTGTCCCACGAGTGAATATTCTTCAAGATTCAAGGTTGCCCCCGTCCCTCAAAATCGAGGGGACGGGGTCGTCCTCTGTTCACGGCGTCTTCGTCCGCTCAGCGGTGTCGGCTTCGGGCGTCGCGGGACTGAAGCATCTCAGAAGCTTGCCTCTCGTCAGATACCAAGCTTGCGTTGGCCGTTCTCCGCTCGGCCTACAGCTCGCCATGCCCGGACGCTCTCCGTGCCCAGCGCTCACGGATCTGCTTGCTCTGCGTTCATGGCCGCATGCCCCGCGCGGCTCCTCCTCCTCAATGCGACTCCACGCCATGGCCGCCGCCTCGCGCCCAGTTCCTCTCTCCCCAGCGCGGCTGCACGCCATGGCTGCCGCCCCTCGGAGGCTCGGACGGCCACGCCCTCACGGATCTGGGCCATGGCAGTAGAGAAGGTGTGAGCGGGCGGGCGGGCGGCAGTCGGCTGCCCCGATGCGTGCGAGCGTGGGGGAGATCCAGCGAGTAGCAGCCATGGCTCTGCGGAGGCCATTGGCACGGGCGAGCATGGGGAGGTCCGGCGAGCGGCACAATGGCAGGTGCGTGCGAGCGTCAGGAGGCCTTGAGCCCCTGACGGTGGAACTGGAAAGAAGACGAGGCTGATTAAAAAACAGGAAGAAAGCAATTAAAAATAGGATGACAGGTAAGGTCTTAGCTGATGGTTGCTAACGGTGTTAAAACATAGGTTATCCCACTTTTTATGTCACCAAACCAAACACAAAATGTATCGATCCCATCCCTCATCAACCAAACAAAAAATAGAGCCATCTCATCATAGAAATCAGAAACGAGACCGTCCCACTCTTTCTCGACTCCCAACCAAACGCTACCTAAGGTCCCAAGGAGGTAATAATAGTGCAGGGGAGCACCTTCAAAGCAGGCATACAGTACGCAAAGACACAAGTCAAGTATGTTTCAATGCTTCCGTGTCTAATAAAAGCAGAGATGTAGGGCTGTTCGGCGGTACTTAATTACGGCTGGTTGCGGCTGTTTCAACAGTGTTCTGTGAGAGATATTAGACTGCTGAAGCGCTAAAATGCCACTGATGTTGGCAGCCGAACAACCCCATCAAGGGGCTAGATAAGCATGTGTTAGTTGCGAAACCAACATCACCAACTCTATGCACGGTGCAGCCCTCGTGGTTTCCAATTCCAAGGCGTCCATGAGACCTTGAGAACATCAGAATTTTTATGATCAACTGGAAGGTCAAATTTCGATAGTAACAGACATATCTCAGGTTGGCTTTTAGGCCTAAATATCCCAGCTTACAAAAAAAACGAGGGCTCCCATTAGCGTAATTTTATTGAACCCAGAAAGGGATAGCCGCATGGCTCTAACCTTTTTGTTTCACTACATAAAGTAAAATTTGCTACTCAGAAATCGATAAATGATGCATTGGGTGGACCTGTGTTTTTTCTTTCTTTCAACAGCCACGTGAATTAATCACCTTCAGAATCATATGCGGATGCATTGTTCCATATAACAGTACTCTCTCCGTCCATAAAATAATGCAATTCTCACTTCCCGAGAAGTCAAATAATTTCAATTCTAACAAAATCTATATGAAAAATTACTGACATTTATAATGTCAAATAAATATCATTAGATCAGTTATGAAATATATTTTCATAGTAAACCTATTTAGAGGCATATGACCCTGTTCGGCTCGTGATTTTAGCCAGCTTATCAGCCGTACGACAGCTTATTCTCTCTCGTAGAACACTGTTGAATCAGCCGCAATCAGCCGAAAAACCACCAGCCGAACAGGGCCTTAACGTTGATATTATTTTCTATAATTTGCTTAAACTTAAAAGCTGGGATATTTAGGCCTAAAAGCCAACCTGAGATATGTCTGTTACTATCGAAATTTGACCTTCCAGTTGATCATAAAAATTCTGATGTTCTCAAGGTCTCATGGACGCCTTGGAATTGGAAACCACGAGGGCTGCACCGTGCATAGAGTTGGTGATGTTGGTTTCGCAACTAACACATGCTTATCTAGCCCCTTGATGGGGTTGTTCGGCTGCCAACATCAGTGGCATTTTAGCGCTTCAGCAGTCTAATATCTCTCACAGAACACTGTTGAAACAGCCGCAACCAGCCGTAATTAAGTACCGCCGAACAGCCCTACATCTCTGCTTTTATTAGACACGGAAGCATTGAAACATACTTGACTTGTGTCTTTGCGTACTGTATGCCTGCTTTGAAGGTGCTCCCCTGCACTATTATTACCTCCTTGGGACCTTAGGTAGCGTTTGGTTGGGAGTCGAGAAAGAGTGGGACGGTCTCGTTTCTGATTTCTATGATGAGATGGCTCTATTTTTTGTTTGGTTGATGAGGGATGGGATCGATACATTTTGTGTTTGGTTTGGTGACATAAAAAGTGGGATAACCTATGTTTTAACACCGTTAGCAACCATCAGCTAAGACCTTACCTGTCATCCTATTTTTAATTGCTTTCTTCCTGTTTTTTAATCAGCCTCGTCTTCTTTCCAGTTCCACCGTCAGGGGCTCAAGGCCTCCTGACGCTCGCACGCACCTGCCATTGTGCCGCTCGCCGGACCTCCCCATGCTCGCCCGTGCCAATGGCCTCCGCAGAGCCATGGCTGCTACTCGCTGGATCTCCCCCACGCTCGCACGCATCGGGGCAGCCGACTGCCGCCCGCCCGCCCGCTCACACCTTCTCTACTGCCATGGCCCAGATCCGTGAGGGCGTGGCCGTCCGAGCCTCCGAGGGGCGGCAGCCATGGCGTGCAGCCGCGCTGGGGAGAGAGGAACTGGGCGCGAGGCGGCGGCCATGGCGTGGAGTCGCATTGAGGAGGAGGAGCCGCGCGGGGCATGCGGCCATGAACGCAGAGCAAGCAGATCCGTGAGCGCTGGGCACGGAGAGCGTCCGGGCATGGCGAGCTGTAGGCCGAGCGGAGAACGGCCAACGCAAGCTTGGTATCTGACGAGAGGCAAGCTTCTGAGATGCTTCAGTCCCGCGACGCCCGAAGCCGACACCGCTGAGCGGACGAAGACGCCGTGAACAGAGGACGACCCCGTCCCCTCGATTTTGAGGGACGGGGGCAACCTTGAATCTTGAAGAATATTCACTCGTGGGACAAACTCGTTCCAACTCGACTCAGAACCAAACAGCATAGGAATTGGGATCGCCCTGCCCGTCCCCCATCGTCCCTCCAACCAAACACACGGTTTAACCGTGGCGTGCCGGTGCTGGTAGAGGTTTTGGTAATGAATTTGCTGAGTTCATGACATCCTGCTTTCCTGCCAAGCACGGCATGATATTTCGGTTATGGAGTTTTCTTTTATGATGTATTGACAGCATCCTAACTGTATTTTGCCTGCCCGTAGCGTAGGAAAAACTTGTCCTTCTCCTGTGAGACCTGGAATTTTGAATTTACCCATTGGGGTGTCTTTGCAAAAGCTTTTGCCTTGAAAAAAAAAGTGGCTTGGGTATGTCTACAGGACGTCGCAAGGTTGTTTAGCTGAGACATCAGGGGAGCAGTTGCATTGGATGCCACTCTGATGGGTCGTTGCCCGTGTGCCAGGCTGACCGGAAGGACGGCTTTGATGGCGAGGGTCGCTGTTGCATTAAGTTGCACGAGGACTTTTGTAATTTCCTATCTCCCTAAATAACCATCGATCTCGCTTTCTGAAAAGTCAAACTCTTTTAACATTGACCAAATATATATTAGAAAATATTAAGGGTCTGTTCGACATAGCTCAGTTTCAATAGTAAAGATATTTTTTTTTAGAAAACAGCTTCATGATTAGTTTTTTTTGGAAGCTAAGTTTTTTAGGAAAAATTGTTTGGTAAAATAGTTTCACCAATAACTTCATGCATGGTTAAGAGAGA
>JAHUYU010001676.1:0-17529 GCA_030439765.1 Tripidium arundinaceum | reverse complement strand
GTAGTACTAATCATTCATTTTGTGAGGAAACAAATGAGTAAAATTGGCAAAAGTTTGCTAAATGAGAACGAGTTGTGATGTGAACTAGGGTTCCCGATCTTCCGAGAGGTTCTGGTAACTATCGATTTGGTGGAGTCGAGTCACAAGTCGATCCGGCTTCCGAACAACACGTCCTGAACCCCGCAATCGCAGCACCACGTCTCCTTTGGTTATCGACCGGCGTTGCACGGTCGACCTCGCCAAGAAGGCTAGTCCTTGCCTGCGAATCGAAGAACACAAGCAAGCACAAGGAAGAATGCAACCAATTTGCAGATGAATGATTAATCTCACGAGTTGGGGTCTCACAAACCGAACAAACGGCGAAACTGTTCTTGACAGAATAATCTAAGCAAATCCAAAGTCCAACGACGGCGGCGACGACGGCTAAATAGGGAGCTAGGGTCGTCATGACCCCTAGATGCGCCCCTAATGGGCTCCCATACGATACACGGTCCATTGGACCCAAAATAGATGACGCAACATCAAAATAGTTTCTGGACTCTGTCTTGTTTTGACGTTTCCCGTCGACTCGGGTGGAATTTGGATGTCAAACCAAAACCATTGGTTAGGTACTGAAATTATCTTTCCAACCCAAGTTGAACCATTGAAAACGGAGTCCGTATGTGTCCTGGGCGTCCATTTTAATGCAGACTGGTCCTGGAGGTCGAGGCAGACTCGGACTCGAGTTGGACTAGACCTCCGGCTTGTGTTGCACGCCCTTGCTGCACCTCTTTGCCTTCTCCAATGACCCGAGCACGAATGCGACAACTCAAATTGGAGGTGAGCTCGTTTCTAAGCGATCCTTTAAATATTCTCGAGAATAGGTTGCTATCTAATGATGTTATCTTGCTTAGGAACTTTGAAGAGGGTCAAGAAGTGCTTTGGGACATTGGAGAAGGCAAAGAGGTGCAGCAAGGGCGTGCAACACAAGCCGGAGGTCTAGTCCAACTCGAGTCCGAGTCTGCCTCGACCTCCAGGACCAGTCTGCATTAAAATGGACGCCCAGGACACATACGGACTCCGTTTTCAATGGTTCAACTTGGGTTGGAAAGATAATTTCAGTACCTAACCAATGGTTTTGGTTTGACATCCAAATTCCACCCGAGTCGACGGGAAACGTCAAAACAAGACAGAGTCCAGAAACTATTTTGATGTTGCGTCATCTATTTGGGTCCAATGGACCGTGTATCGTATGGGAGCCCATTAGGGGCGCATCTAGGGGTCATGACGACCCTAGCTCCCTATTTAGCCGTCGTCGCCGCCGTCGTTGGACTTTGGGATTTGCTTAGATTATTCTGTCAAGAACAGTTTCGCCGTTTGTTCGGTTTGTGAGACCCCAACTCGTGAGATTAATCATTCATCTGCAAATTGGTTGCATTCTTCCTTGTGCTTGCTTGTGTTCTTCGATTCGCAGGCAAGGACTAGCCTTCTTGGCGAGGTCGACCGTGCAACGCCGGTCGATAACCAAAGGAGACGTGGTGCTGCGATTGCGGGGTTCAGGACGTGTTGTTCGGAAGCCGGATCGACTTGTGACTCGACTCCACCAAATCGATAGTTACCAGAACCTCTCGGAAGATCGGGAACCCTAGTTCACATCACAACTCGTTCTCATTTAGCAAACTTTTGCCAATTTTACTCATTTGTTCCTCACAAAATGAATGATTAGTACTACCAAATATTATGTCATCGACATATATTTGGCACACAAATATATCTTTACCAACTTTGTGAGTAAAAAGGGTAGGATCGGCTTTGCCTATTTCAAAGCATGTTTAAGCAAGAATTCCTTAAGGCATCCATACCATGCTCTTGGAGCTTGCTTAAGCCCATAGAGCGCCTTTTGGAGTTTGTAAACATGGTTAGGATACTTGGGATCATCAAAGCCCGGTGGTTGCTCAACATAGACAAGTTCTTGTATAGGGCCATTGAGAAATGCAATCTTCATGTCCATTTGATATAGCTTGAAGTTGTGATGAGCGGCATAGGCTAGAAGCATTCGGATTGCTTCAAGTCTAGCCACCGGTGCATATGTTTCTTCAAAATCCAAGCCCTCTACTTGAGTAAAGCCATGAGCAACCAATCATGCCTTGTTCCTCGTCACCACGCTATGTTCATCTTGCTTGTTCTGGAAGACCCACTTGGTGCCAATCACATTGCTCTTGGGTCTTTCCACCAAGGTCCACACTTGATTTCTTTCAAAGTTGTTCAGTTCTTCTTGCATAGCCATTACCCAATCCGGATCACCAAGTGCTTGATCTACCTTGACAGGCTCCAGAGAGGAAACAAATGAGTAAAATTGGCAAAAGTTTGCTAAATGAGAACGAGTTGTGATGTGAACTAGGGTTCCCGATCTTCCGAGAGGTTCTGGTAACTATCGATTTGGTGGAGTCGAGTCACAAGTCGATCCGGCTTCCGAACAACACGTCCTGAACCCCGCAATCGCAGCACCACGTCTCCTTTGGTTATCGACCGGCGTTGCACGGTCGACCTCGCCAAGAAGGCTAGTCCTTGCCTGCGAATCGAAGAACACAAGCAAGCACAAGGAAGAATGCAACCAATTTGCAGATGAATGATTAATCTCACGAGTTGGGGTCTCACAAACCGAACAAACGGCGAAACTGTTCTTGACAGAATAATCTAAGCAAATCCCAAAGTCCAACGACGGCGGCGACGACGGCTAAATAGGGAGCTAGGGTCGTCATGACCCCTAGATGCGCCCCTAATGGGCTCCCATACGATACACGGTCCATTGGACCCAAAATAGATGACGCAACATCAAAATAGTTTCTGGACTCTGTCTTGTTTTGACGTTTCCCGTCGACTCGGGTGGAATTTGGATGTCAAACCAAAACCATTGGTTAGGTACTGAAATTATCTTTCCACCCAAGTTGAACCATTGAAAACGGAGTCCGTATGTGTCCTGGGCGTCCATTTTAATGCAGACTGGTCCTGGAGGTCGAGGCAGACTCGGACTCGAGTTGGACTAGACCTCCGGCTTGTGTTGCACGCCCTTGCTGCACCTCTTTGCCTTCTCCAATGTCCCAAAGCACTTCTTGACCCTCTTCAAAGTTCCTAAGCAAGATAACATCATTAGATAGCAACCTATTCTCGAGAATATTTAAAGGATCGCTTAGAAACGAGCTCACCTCCAATTTGAGTTGTCGCATTCGTGCTCGGGTCATTGGACCTTGCATAATGGTTGGAGGATTAGCGGATGCATCTGAAGGAGTGATGTTCTCATCATCCTCCCCCTCTTGAAGTGGAGTCATCCTCGACTCAAGCTCATCTTCTTTTCCCAAGTATGGCTTCAAATCTGCAATGTTAAATGTAGGACTAACCCCGAAGTCGGGGGGCAACTCAAGCTTATATGCATTATCGTTAACCTTCTCAAGAATTTTAAATGGACCATCAGCTCTAGGCATCAACTTTGACTTTCTCAAATCTGGAAATCTATCCTTTCTCAAGTGCAACCAAACTAAATCACCCGGTTCAAACTTAACTTCTTGTCTACCTTTACTACCAGCAATTCTATACTTCTCTGTCATTTTTTCAATATTGCGCTTAGTTGTCTCATGCATTTGCAAAATAAAATTAGCACGTTCCTTAGCATCTTTATGAATTCTCTCACTAGTAGGCAAAGGTAAAATATCAATTGGAGCACGGGGATTGAATCCATACACTACCTGAAAAGGACTTACCTTGGTGGTAGAATGTGTTGCCCTATTATAAGCAAACTCCACATGAGGCAAACATTCTTCCCACATCTTCAAATTTTTCTTCAAAATAGCTCGCAACATAGAGCCCAAGGTGAGGTTGACTACCTCGGTTTGTCCATCGGTTTGTGGGTGACAAGTTGTAGAAAACAACAGTTTTGTACCCAACTTATTCCATAGAGTTCGCCAAAAGTGACTCAAAAATTTAGCGTCGCGATCTGAAACAATAGTAGAAGGCATACCATGCAAGCGAACAATCTCTTTGAAAAAGAGGTCAGCAATAAGAACAGCATCATCACTTTTATGACATGGTATAAAGTGTGCCATCTTAGAAAAACGATCCACCACCACAAAAATACTATCCCTCCCCCTCTTAGTCCTCGGCAATCCCAAAACAAAATCCATTGAAATATCTGCCCAAGGAATAGAAGGAATGGGAAGAGGCATATACAAACCGTGTGGATTCAAGCGAGACTTAGCTTTTTGACATGTGGTGCAGCGTGCCACGAACCGCTCAACATCTCTCCGCATCTTTGGCCAAAAGAAATGGGTGGCCAAAACATCACCTGTCTTCTTAGCGCCAAAATGCCCCATCAACCCTCCTCCATGCGCTTTCTGCAACAACAAAAGACGAACGGAACCAACTGGAATGCATAGACGGTTAGCTCTAAACACAAAGCCATCATTGATCACAAACTTGTTCCATGTATGTCCCTCTTTGCAATTCAGCAACACATCTTTAAAATCAGGATCAAGCGCATATTGTTCTTTTATTGATTCAAGTCCAAAAATTCTACAGTCAAGTTGGGACAGCAAAGTATATCGTCTAGACAAAGCATCAGCAATCACATTATCTTTCCCTTTTTTGTGTTTGATAACATAAGGAAAAGATTCAATAAATTCAACCCACTTAGCATGTCTACGATTCAGATTATTTTGTGAACGAAGATATTTAAGCGATTCATGATCCGAATGGATAACAAATTCTTTAGGCCACAAATAATGACGCCACGTCTCTAAAGAACGTACAAGAGCATACAATTCTTTATCATACGTAGAGTAATTCAAAACAGGGCATGCAATTTTTCGCTATAATATGCAACGGGCTTACCGTCTTGCATCAACACACCTCCTTTCGGGTGCCCCCACCAGCGAGCAAGCGGCCAGCAGCTTCTCCAATGACTCCAAAAACGCCTTCTTCAAAACCTTTAGGTTCAGGTAAAAATTCTTTGCAGGAAACGTCAAAGAGTGTCTCCTCGATTGCTTCGACGGGACGCACTTCCGGCATTCAGTGCCACCGATGTCATGGATTCGGGCATGTGCAGAGGGAATGCCCAAGTCAACGAGCATATATTGCTACAGAAGATGGATACATCAGCACCTCCAACATTGAAGATGATGATCAAGAAGAGGCTGTTCAGGGGGACTCCGAAGTCTTTGGTAGCGAGGATACAGCAGCCTATAAGAGCATCATTGTCCAGCGAGTGCTCAGTACACAAGTACAACAACCTGAGAAGCTGCAACGCCATAATTTGTTCCAGATTTTCTTCATTATCAACAATCGGCGAGCACGTGTCATCATTGATGGAGGTAGCTGCAATAATTTGGTGAGTTTAGATTTGGTCAAGAAACTTGGCTTGACCACACGCCAACACCCCCATCCGTACCATATTCAGTGGTTTAATGATGCCGCACAAGCAAAGGTAACACAAACTTGCAGAGTTTTTTTTTCCATTGGTTCCTACGTTGATTCTGTTGATTGCGATGTAGTACCTATGGAAGCTTGTTCATTGTTATTGGGTCGTCCATGGGAATTTGATAATGATGCTATACACCATGGTAGAAGTAATACATATACTTTTGTGCATAAAGGAAAGAAAATTACTTTGGTTCCTATGACCCCGGCTGAAATTGTAAAAGCTGATAAAGAACGAGCTGCTAGTTTGCAAGATGTTAAATCTGAATATCAGCAAGTTGCTAATTCTATTTACCCACCTAAAAAGGATAAGACGACACCTATTTCTAAGGACCATGGAATTAAATTGAAGGGTACTGTTATGCTTGCAAGAAAAGTTGACCTTGCTGAAATTTCTGATGATGATATTTGCTATACTTTGGTTTGCAAACGAGCTTTGTTTTCGCTAGATGATGATGTTAGCGAGATACCTCCTGCTGTCACTAACCTTTTGCAGGAGTACGAGGATATTTTTCCAGCTGAGATTCCTCCGGGGCTGCCACCTATGAGAGGAATAGAGCATCAAATTGATTTGATTCCGGGAGTGACATTGCCAAACCGTGCTGCTTATCGAACCAACCCCGAGGAGACTAAGGAAATTCAGCGACAAGTCCAAGAGCTTTTGGACCGAGGGTACGTACGTGAAAGCCTTAGTCCTTGTGCTGTTCCTGTGATTTTGGTTCCTAAGAAAGATGGTTCTTGGCGGATGTGTGTTGATTGTAGAGCCATTAATAATATTACTATTAGATATCGTCACCCTATTCCTAGGCTTGATGACATGCTTGATGAGTTGTGTGGCTCTGTAATTTTCACAAAAATTGACTTGCGTAGTGGCTACCATCAAATTAGAATGAAACTTGGAGATGAATGGAAAACAGCTTTCAAAACCAAATTCGGGTTGTATGAGTGGTTAGTAATGCCTTTTGGTTTAACTAATGCACCTAGTACTTTCATGCGTTTAATGAATGAGGTTTTAAGAGCTTTCATTGGTCGATTTGTGGTAGTTTACTTTGATGATATCTTGATTTACAGCAAGTCTTTGGATGAACATATGGATCATTTACGTGCTGTTTTTAATGCTTTACGCGATGCACGTTTATTTGGTAATCTTGAGAAGTGCATCTTTTGCACGGATCGAGTCTTTTTTCTTGGCTATGTTGTTACTCCACAGGGAATTGAGGTGGATGAGACAAAAATTGAAGCCATAAAGAGCTAGCCGGTTCCCCAATCCATCACACAGGTGAGGAGTTTTCTTGGTCTTGCAGGATTTTACCGCCGCTTCGTCAAGGATTTCAGCACCATTGCTGCCCCTCTACATGAGTTGACAAAGAAAGGAGTGGTGTTTCATTGGGGTAAGGCACAAGAGGAGTCCTTCGACGCTTTGAAGGACAAGCTTACACACGCGCCATTGCTACAACTTCCAAACTTTGGTAAGACATTTGAGCTGGAGTGTGATGCTAGTGGAGTTGGCATTGGAGGTGTGTTGATGCAAGACGGTAAGCCCGTTGCATATTATAGCGAAAAATTGCATGGCCCTGTTTTGAATTACTCTACGTATGATAAAGAATTGTATGCTCTTGTACGTTCTTTAGAGACGTGGCGTCATTATTTGTGGCCTAAAGAATTTGTTATCCATTCGGATCATGAATCGCTTAAATATCTTCGTTCACAAAATAATCTGAATCGTAGACATGCTAAGTGGGTTGAATTTATTGAATCTTTTCCTTATGTTATCAAACACAAAAAAGGGAAAGATAATGTGATTGCTGATGCTTTGTCTAGACGATATACTTTGCTGTCCCAACTTGACTGTAGAATTTTTGGACTTGAATCAATAAAAGAACAATATGCGCTTGATCCTGATTTTAAAGATGTGTTGCTGAATTGCAAAGAGGGACATACATGGAACAAGTTTGTGATCAATGATGGCTTTGTGTTTAGAGCTAACCGTCTATGCATTCCAGTTGGTTCCGTTCGTCTTTTGTTGTTGCAGAAAGCGCATGGAGGAGGGTTGATGGGGCATTTTGGCGCTAAGAAGACAGGTGATGTTTTGGCCACCCATTTCTTTTGGCCAAAGATGCGGAGAGATGTTGAGCGGTTCGTGGCACGCTGCACCACATGTCAAAAAGCTAAGTCTCGCTTGAATCCACACGGTTTGTATATGCCTCTTCCCATTCCTTCTATTCCTTGGGCAGATATTTCAATGGATTTTGTTTTGGGATTGCCGAGGACTAAGAGGGGGAGGGATAGTATTTTTGTGGTGGTGGATCGTTTTTCTAAGATGGCACACTTTATACCATGTCATAAAAGTGATGATGCTGTTCTTATTGCTGACCTCTTTTTCAAAGAGATTGTTCGCTTGCATGGTATGCCTTCTACTATTGTTTCAGATCGCGACGCTAAATTTTTGAGTCACTTTTGGCGAACTCTATGGAATAAGTTGGGTACAAAACTGTTGTTTTCTACAACTTGTCACCCACAAACCGATGGACAAACCGAGGTAGTCAACCTCACCTTGGGCTCTATGTTGCGAGCTATTTTGAAGAAAAATTTGAAGATGTGGGAAGAATGTTTGCCTCATGTGGAGTTTGCTTATAATAGGGCAACACATTCTACCACCAAGGTAAGTCCTTTTCAGGTAGTGTATGGATTCAATCCCCGTGCTCCAATTGATATTTTACCTTTGCCTACTAGTGAGAGAATTCATAAAGATGCTAAGGAACGTGCTAATTTTATTTTGCAAATGCATGAGACAACTAAGCGCAATATTGAAAAAATGACAGAGAAGTATAGAATTGCTGGTAGTAAAGGTAGACAAGAAGTTAAGTTTGAACCGGGTGATTTAGTTTGGTTGCACTTGAGAAAGGATAGATTTCCAGATTTGAGAAAGTCAAAGTTGATGCCTAGAGCTGATGGTCCATTTAAAATTCTTGAGAAGGTTAACGATAATGCATATAAGCTTGAGTTGCCCCCCGACTTCGGGGTTAGTCCTACATTTAACATTGCAGATTTGAAGCCATACTTGGGAAAAGAAGATGAGCTTGAGTCGAGGATGACTCCACTTCAAGAGGGGGAGGATGATGAGAACATCACTCCTTCAGATGCATCCGCTAATCCTCCAACCATTATGCAAGGTCCAATGACCCGAGCACGAATGCGACAACTCAAATTGGAGGTGAGCTCGTTTCTAAGCGATCCTTTAAATATTCTCGAGAATAGGTTGCTATCTAATGATGTTATCTTGCTTAGGAACTTTGAAGAGGGTCAAGAAGTGCTTTGGGACATTGGAGAAGGCAAAGAGGTGCAGCAAGGGCGTGCAACACAAGCCGGAGGTCTAGTCCAACTCGAGTCCGAGTCTGCCTCGACCTCCAGGACCAGTCTGCATTAAAATGGACGCCCAGGACACATACGGACTCCGTTTTCAATGGTTCAACTTGGGTTGGAAAGATAATTTCAGTACCTAACCAATGGTTTTGGTTTGACATCCAAATTCCACCCGAGTCGACGGGAAACGTCAAAACAAGACAGAGTCCAGAAACTATTTTGATGTTGCGTCATCTATTTTGGGTCCAATGGACCGTGTATCGTATGGGAGCCCATTAGGGGCGCATCTAGGGGTCATGACGACCCTAGCTCCCTATTTAGCCGTCGTCGCCGCCGTCGTTGGACTTTGGGTTTTGCTTAGATTATTCTGTCAAGAACAGTTTCGCCGTTTGTTCGGTTTGTGAGACCCCAACTCGTGAGATTAATCATTCATCTGCAAATTGGTTGCATTCTTCCTTGTGCTTGCTTGTGTTCTTCGATTCGCAGGCAAGGACTAGCCTTCTTGGCGAGGTCGACCGTGCAACGCCGGTCGATAACCAAAGGAGACGTGGTGCTGCGATTGCGGGGTTCAGGACGTGTTGTTCGGAAGCCGGATCGACTTGTGACTCGACTCCACCAAATCGATAGTTACCAGAACCTCTCGGAAGATCGGGAACCCTAGTTCACATCACAACTCGTTCTCATTTAGCAAACTTTTGCCAATTTTACTCATTTGTTTCCTCTCTGGAGCCTGTCAAGGTAGATCAAGCACTTGGTGATCCGGATTGGGTAATGGCTATGCAAGAAGAACTGAACAACTTTGAAAGAAATCAAGTGTGGACCTTGGTGGAAAGACCCAAGAGCAATGTGATTGGCACCAAGTGGGTCTTCCAGAACAAGCAAGATGAACATAGCGTGGTGACGAGGAACAAGGCATGATTGGTTGCTCATGGCTTTACTCAAGTAGAGGGCTTGGATTTTGAAGAAACATATGCACCGGTGGCTAGACTTGAAGCAATCCGAATGCTTCTAGCCTATGCCGCTCATCACAACATACTCGGCCTCAGCGGTGGAAAGGGCTACACAATTTTGCTTCTTAGAACTCCAAGACACTAGGGATCATCTAAGGAATTGAAATGTCCCTAAAGTGCTTTTTCAATCTACCTTGCAACCGGCGTAATCGAAATCCGAATACCCAAGTAGATCAAACTTAGAGCCCTTGGAATACCACAAGCCATGGTTAGGAGTGTATACTAAATATTTCAAGATTCTCTTAGCGGCCGTCAAATGACACTCTTTTGGGTTAGCTTGAAATCTAGCACACATGCACACACTAAGCATAATATCGGGCCTAGATGTGCACAAATAAAGTAGAGAGCCGATCATGGAGCGATATACCTTGATGTCCACAGCTTTCCCTTCCTCATTGAGATCAAGATGTCCGTTAGTTGGCATGGGAGTCTTGATAGGCTTTGCATTCACCGTGTCAAACTTCTTGAGCATGTCATGGGTGTACATCATTTGGCTAATAAAAGTCCCTTCCTTCAATTGCTTGATTTGAAATTCAATGAAGAACTTGAATTCACCCATCATAGACATCTCAAATCTTTTTATCATTGTCACATCCCGGCCCAAGGCTTAATAAGATTGATAGAATACTTATACCAACAAGTTGCAACTTCTTTTTCAGAAGCCAAATTCCAAAGAACTCCAAAGTTAAGCGTGCTTGGCTTGGAGCAATTTGGGGATGGGGGACCGACCGGGAATTTCTTCTCGGGTGCGCACGAGTGAGGACAAAGTGCGCAGAAAAGACTTGTGTTGGTCTGTGAGGACAGTCTTGATTCTTAGAAAGCTGTCAGTTGTAAGTGGACCCGGGTGGGACGTTACAAATGGTATCGGAGCTGACCCTCGCGGTTTCACGGGCGCGTGTGGGCGCAGTTGTGCAGGCATGGTGCGCATGGATGGTGTGTGATCTAGCATGGCAAATGCGCTGGCACTGGACACATGGACGTGGCCAAGAGGGGACGTTCTTGACTTGGGATTGACCGTCGAGGACGTCGGTCTCTTAAGGGGGTGAGGATGTCACATCCCGGCCCAAGGCTTAATAAGATTGATAGAATACTTATACCAATAAGTTGCAACTTCTTTTTCGGAAGCCGAATTCCAAAGAACTCCAAAGTTAAGCGTGCTTAGCTTAGAGCAATTTGGGGATGGGGGACCGACCGGGAATTTCTTCTCGGGTGCGCACGAGTGAGGACAAAGTGCGCAGAAAAGACTTGTGTTGGTCTGTGAGGGCAGTCTTGATTCTTAGAAAGCTACCAATTGTAAGTGAGCCTAGGTGGGACGTTACAATCATGATCCTACTAAATTCCTCACAAAATGAATGATTAGTACTACCAAATATTATGTCATCGACATATATTTGGCACACAAATATATCTTTACCAACTTTGTGAGTAAAAAGGGTAGGATCGGCTTTGCCTATTTCAAAGCCATGTTTAAGCAAGAATTCCTTAAGGCATCCATACCATGCTCTTGGAGCTTGCTTAAGCCCATATAGAGCGCCTTTTGGAGTTTGTAAACATGGTTAGGATACTTGGGATCATCAAAGCCCGGTGGTTGCTCAACATAGACAAGTTCTTGTATAGGGCCATTGAGAAATGCAATCTTCATGTCCATTTGATATAGCTTGAAGTTGTGATGAGCGGCATAGGCTAGAAGCATTCGGATTGCTTCAAGTCTAGCCACCGGTGCATATGTTTCTTCAAAATCCAAGCCCTCTACTTGAGTAAAGCCATGAGCAACCAATCATGCCTTGTTCCTCGTCACCACGCTATGTTCATCTTGCTTGTTCTGGAAGACCCACTTGGTGCCAATCACATTGCTCTTGGGTCTTTCCACCAAGGTCCACACTTGATTTCTTTCAAAGTTGTTCAGTTCTTCTTGCATAGCCATTACCCAATCCGGATCACCAAGTGCTTGATCTACCTTGACAGGCTCCAGAGAGGAAACAAATGAGTAAAATTGGCAAAAGTTTGCTAAATGAGAACGAGTTGTGATGTGAACTAGGGTTCCCGATCTTCCGAGAGGTTCTGGTAACTATCGATTTGGTGGAGTCGAGTCACAAGTCGATCCGGCTTCCGAACAACACGTCCTGAACCCCGCAATCGCAGCACCACGTCTCCTTTGGTTATCGACCGGCGTTGCACGGTCGACCTCGCCAAGAAGGCTAGTCCTTGCCTGCGAATCGAAGAACACAAGCAAGCACAAGGAAGAATGCAACCAATTTGCAGATGAATGATTAATCTCACGAGTTGGGGTCTCACAACCGAACAAACGGCGAAACTGTTCTTGACAGAATAATCTAAGCAAAACCCAAAGTCCAACGACGGCGGCGACGACGGCTAAATAGGGAGCTAGGGTCGTCATGACCCCTAGATGCGCCCCTAATGGGCTCCCATACGATACACGGTCCATTGGACCCAAAATAGATGACGCAACATCAAAATAGTTTCTGGACTCTGTCTTGTTTTGACGTTTCCCGTCGACTCGGGTGGAATTTGGATGTCAAACCAAAACCATTGGTTAGGTACTGAAATTATCTTTCCAACCCAAGTTGAACCATTGAAAACGGAGTCCTACATTTAACATTGCAGATTTGAAGCCATACTTGGGAAAAGAAGATGAGCTTGAGTCGAGGATGACTCCACTTCAAGAGGGGGAGGATGATGAGAACATCACTCCTTCAGATGCATCCGCTAATCCTCCAACCATTATGCAAGGTCCAATGACCCGAGCACGAATGCGACAACTCAAATTGGAGGTGAGCTCGTTTCTAAGCGATCCTTTAAATATTCTCGAGAATAGGTTGCTATCTAATGATGTTATCTTGCTTAGGAACTTTGAAGAGGGTCAAGAAGTGCTTTGGGACATTGGAGAAGGCAAAGAGGTGCAGCAAGGGCGTGCAACACAAGCCGGAGGTCTAGTCCAACTCGAGTCCGAGTCTGCCTCGACCTCCAGGACCAGTCTGCATTAAAATGGACGCCCAGGACACATACGGACTCCGTTTTCAATGGTTCAACTTGGGTTGGAAAGATAATTTCAGTACCTAACCAATGGTTTTGGTTTGACATCCAAATTCCACCCGAGTCGACGGGAAACGTCAAAACAAGACAGAGTCCAGAAACTATTTTGATGTTGCGTCATCTATTTTGGGTCCAATGGACCGTGTATCGTATGGGAGCCCATTAGGGGCGCATCTAGGGGTCATGACGACCCTAGCTCCCTATTTAGCCGTCGTCGCCGCCGTCGTTGGACTTTGGGTTTTGCTTAGATTATTCTGTCAAGAACAGTTTCGCCGTTTGTTCGGTTTGTGAGACCCCAACTCGTGAGATTAATCATTCATCTGCAAATTGGTTGCATTCTTCCTTGTGCTTGCTTGTGTTCTTCGATTCGCAGGCAAGGACTAGCCTTCTTGGCGAGGTCGACCGTGCAACGCCGGTCGATAACCAAAGGAGACGTGGTGCTGCGATTGCGGGGTTCAGGACGTGTTGTTCGGAAGCCGGATCGACTTGTGACTCGACTCCACCAAATCGATAGTTACCAGAACCTCTCGGAAGATCGGGAACCCTAGTTCACATCACAACTCGTTCTCATTTAGCAAACTTTTGCCAATTTTACTCATTTGTTTCCTCTCTGGAGCCTGTCAAGGTAGATCAAGCACTTGGTGATCCGGATTGGGTAATGGCTATGCAAGAAGAACTGAACAACTTTGAAAGAAATCAAGTGTGGACCTTGGTGGAAAGACCCAAGAGCAATGTGATTGGCACCAAGTGGGTCTTCCAGAACAAGCAAGATGAACATAGCGTGGTGACGAGGAACAAGGCATGATTGGTTGCTCATGGCTTTACTCAAGTAGAGGGCTTGGATTTTGAAGAAACATATGCACCGGTGGCTAGACTTGAAGCAATCCGAATGCTTCTAGCCTATGCCGCTCATCACAACTTCAAGCTATATCAAATGGACATGAAGATTGCATTTCTCAATGGCCCTATACAAGAACTTGTCTATGTTGAGCAACCACCGGGCTTTGATGATCCCAAGTATCCTAACCATGTTTACAAACTCCAAAAGGCGCTCTATGGGCTTAAGCAAGCTCCAAGAGCATGGTATGGATGCCTTAAGGAATTCTTGCTTAAACATGGCTTTGAAATAGGCAAAGCCGATCCTACCCTTTTTACTCACAAAGTTGGTAAAGATATATTTGTGTGCCAAATATATGTCGATGACATAATATTTGGTAGTACTAATCATTCATTTTGTGAGGAATTTAGTAGGATCATGATTGTAACGTCCCACCTAGGCTCACTTACAATTGGTAGCTTTCTAAGAATCAAGACTGCCCTCACAGACCAACACAAGTCTTTTCTGCGCACTTTGTCCTCACTCGTGCGCACCCGAGAAGAAATTCCCGGTCGGTCCCCCATCCCCAAATTGCTCTAAGCTAAGCACGCTTAACTTTGGAGTTCTTTGGAATTCGGCTTCCGAAAAAGAAGTTGCAACTTATTGGTATAAGTATTCTATCAATCTTATTAAGCCTTGGGCCGGGATGTGACATCCTCACCCCCTTAAGAGACCGACGTCCTCGACGGTCAATCCCAAGTCAAGAACGTCCCCTCTTGGCCACGTCCATGTGTCCAGTGCCAGCGCATTTGCCATGCTAGATCACACACCATCCATGCGCACCATGCCTGCACAACTGCGCCCACACGCGCCCGTGAAACCGCGAGGGTCAGCTCCGATACCATTTGTAACGTCCCACCCGGGTCCACTTACAACTGACAGCTTTCTAAGAATCAAGACTGTCCTCACAGACCAACACAAGTCTTTTCTGCGCACTTTGTCCTCACTCGTGCGCACCCGAGAAGAAATTCCCGGTCGGTCCCCCATCCCCAAATTGCTCCAAGCCAAGCACGCTTAACTTTGGAGTTCTTTGGAATTTGGCTTCTGAAAAAGAAGTTGCAACTTGTTGGTATAAGTATTCTATCAATCTTATTAAGCCTTGGGCCGGGATGTGACAATGATAAAAAGATTTGAGATGTCTATGATGGGTGAATTCAAGTTCTTCATTGAATTTCAAATCAAGCAATTGAAGGAAGGGACTTTTATTAGCCAAATGATGTACACCCATGACATGCTCAAGAAGTTTGACACGGTGAATGCAAAGCCTATCAAGACTCCCATGCCAACTAACGGACATCTTGATCTCAATGAGGAAGGGAAAGCTGTGGACATCAAGGTATATCGCTCCATGATCGGCTCTCTACTTTATTTGTGCACATCTAGGCCCGATATTATGCTTAGTGTGTGCATGTGTGCTAGATTTCAAGCTAACCCAAAAGAGTGTCATTTGACGGCCGCTAAGAGAATCTTGAAATATTTAGTATACACTCCTAACCATGGCTTGTGGTATTCCAAGGGCTCTAAGTTTGATCTACTTGGGTATTCGGATTTCGATTACGCCGGTTGCAAGGTAGATTGAAAAAGCACTTTAGGGACATTTCAATTCCTTAGATGATCCCTAGTGTCTTGGAGTTCTAAGAAGCAAAATTGTGTAGCCCTTTCCACCGCTGAGGCCGAGTATGTTGTGATGAGCGGCATAGGCTAGAAGCATTCGGATTGCTTCAAGTCTAGCCACCGGTGCATATGTTTCTTCAAAATCCAAGCCCTCTACTTGAGTAAAGCCATGAGCAACCAATCATGCCTTGTTCCTCGTCACCACGCTATGTTCATCTTGCTTGTTCTGGAAGACCCACTTGGTGCCAATCACATTGCTCTTGGGTCTTTCCACCAAGGTCCACACTTGATTTCTTTCAAAGTTGTTCAGTTCTTCTTGCATAGCCATTACCCAATCCGGATCACCAAGTGCTTGATCTACCTTGACAGGCTCCAGAGAGGAAACAAATGAGTAAAATTGGCAAAAGTTTGCTAAATGAGAACGAGTTGTGATGTGAACTAGGGTTCCCGATCTTCCGAGAGGTTCTGGTAACTATCGATTTGGTGGAGTCGAGTCACAAGTCGATCCGGCTTCCGAACAACACGTCCTGAACCCCGCAATCGCAGCACCACGTCTCCTTTGGTTATCGACCGGCGTTGCACGGTCGACCTCGCCAAGAAGGCTAGTCCTTGCCTGCGAATCGAAGAACACAAGCAAGCACAAGGAAGAATGCAACCAATTTGCAGATGAATGATTAATCTCACGAGTTGGGGTCTCACAAACCGAACAAACGGCGAAACTGTTCTTGACAGAATAATCTAAGCAAAACCCAAAGTCCAACGACGGCGGCGACGACGGCTAAATAGGGAGCTAGGGTCGTCATGACCCCTAGATGCGCCCCTAATGGGCTCCCATACGATACACGGTCCATTGGACCCAAAATAGATGACGCAACATCAAAATAGTTTCTGGACTCTGTCTTGTTTTGACGTTTCCCGTCGACTCGGGTGGAATTTGGATGTCAAACCAAAACCATTGGTTAGGTACTGAAATTATCTTTCCAACCCAAGTTGAACCATTGAAAACGGAGTCCGTATGTGTCCTGGGCGTCCATTTTAATGCAGACTGGTCCTGGAGGTCGAGGCAGACTCGGACTCGAGTTGGACTAGACCTCCGGCTTGTGTTGCACGCCCTTGCTGCACCTCTTTGCCTTCTCCAATGTCCCAAAGCACTTCTTGACCCTCTTCAAAGTTCCTAAGCAAGATAACATCATTAGATAGCAACCTATTCTCGAGAATATTTAAAGGATCGCTTAGAAACGAGCTCACCTCCAATTTGAGTTGTCGCATTCGTGCTCGGGTCATTGGACCTTGCATAATGGTTGGAGGATTAGCGGATGCATCTGAAGGAGTGATGTTCTCATCATCCTCCCCCTCTTGAAGTGGAGTCATCCTCGACTCAAGCTCATCTTCTTTTCCCAAGTATGGCTTCAAATCTGCAATGTTAAATGTAGGACTAACCCCGAAGTCGGGGGGCAACTCAAGCTTATATGCATTATCGTTAACCTTCTCAAGAATTTTAAATGGACCATCAGCTCTAGGCATCAACTTGACTTTCTCAAATCTGGAAATCTATCCTTTCTCAAGTGCAACCAAACTAAATCACCCGGTTCAAACTTAACTTCTTGTCTACCTTTACTACCAGCAATTCTATACTTCTCTGTCATTTTTCAATATTGCGCTTAGTTGTCTCATGCATTTGCAAAATAAAATTAGCACGTTCCTTAGCATCTTTATGAATTCTCTCACTAGTAGGCAAAGGTAAAATATCAATTGGAGCACGGGGATTGAATCCATACACTACCTGAAAAGGACTTACCTTGGTGGTAGAATGTGTTGCCCTATTATAAGCAAACTCCACATGAGGCAAACATTCTTCCCACATCTTCAAATTTTTCTTCAAAATAGCTCGCAACATAGAGCCCAAGGTGAGGTTGACTACCTCGGTTTGTCCATCGGTTTGTGGGTGACAAGTTGTAGAAAACAACAGTTTTGTACCCAACTTATTCCATAGAGTTCGCCAAAAGTGACTCAAAAATTTAGCGTCGCGATCTGAAACAATAGTAGAAGGCATACCATGCAAGCGAACAATCTCTTTGAAAAAGAGGTCAGCAATAAGAACAGCATCATCACTTTTATGACATGGTATAAAGTGTGCCATCTTAGAAAAACGATCCACCACCT
>JAHUYU010001291.1:0-12618 GCA_030439765.1 Tripidium arundinaceum | reverse complement strand
GGTTGAGCTAGATATACTGTATGAAAGCGAAGCTGAACCGCAAAAAATACGAGAGTCATATATATAATAATAACGATGGATGCACCGCACCTACTGTACACCTGCGATTTTTATTTATTTATATACCATCCTAATCCTAATTATTCCTGCTGGCCGTGAGGCGTCGAAGAGAAGAAAGGCAGCAGCAGGGTCAACCACTTCCATCCGTCCTCGACTCGATCGCTTTCCAGAAAGACGAGCAGACCCCACCGGGTTCATGGTCAACTCGAACATCGGCTACTACTTAGCAATAATGAAATCATCAAAAGGAATTCATTACCGGTGTCCTCGATGGAACCAATCCAATCCATACACGAACACGAACATTGCATTGCATTGATGTGCCTGGCGGGCGGCGGCGACTTGCCAGTGCCCAGTAGTACGGCTGGGCTAGTGCACGCAAAGCAGCCTGCGAGCCGCGGGAAAGCAACGGCAACCTCGCAAACCGCGGGAGCGAGCGACGATCCAAAACCGCGGAAGTGAAGTGAAGGTCTCGCTGGGACCGGACACGCCCACCCTCTGGTCTCTCGGTCCCTGCGACTGCTGCGAGACAACGACAAGGTCACGAGGAGGAGGAGGAGGAGGAGGACGGGGCAGCTCTCCTCTCCATCCATCCATCCATCCATCCAATCCAGTCGACCAGCCACGGAATCCCTTCTTCCGCGGGTCCTACTCCGTACTTCTACTACTCCACCCGCACCACTCCCGCTCGGGTGGCCGGGTCGGGTACTCGGGTCTCGGGACGGAACACAACTCCCACCATCGCGGCCGTCCGTAGGGGACACCTTTCGACATCCCGTCGATCCCGATCCCGCTGCCAGGCATCCGACGGACGGGCGGGCGGCCCGGGACGCCACGCCCCGGCAGCGGCGGCATGGCCCCCGCGTCTCCCGTCCCGTCTCGTCACCAGACCGCGGGAGCTCTCCGTGTACCTCGCCGTGCCAGTTTGTTTTGTCCTCCCCGCTCGGCTGCTCGGTTGCCCGTGAATGAAAATGAATGCGTGCCTCCTAGAGTAGCCCAGTCCCAGCCCTTCTAGGCTAGCCTGGCCGTGCACAGGACTGGACTATAGCTGCACTGTTCCAGGTGGTGGTGCCGTGACCGTCAGGTGAAGCCCTGCATCCCTCAGTCCCTGTAGCCCAGCCAACCAGCAGCAGCGCCTACACTGGGCAAGTAGTACCATACCATACCATCTCGCCATCCAGGCGCAGCGCTCTCTAAACTGGAGTACTGTACACTGTAGTCGCCCGCTGCCACCAATTCAAAACCGTGCCTTGTTTGTACGTAGTAGTACTCTATAGTGAGGAAGATTTTTTTTTTAACGGACAGCACGGTTTTGAATTGGTGGCAGCGGGCGACTACAGTGTACAGTACTCCAGTTTAGAGAGCGCTGCGCCTGGATGGCGAGATGGTATGGTATGGTACTACTTGCCCAGTGTAGGCGCTGCTGCTGGTTGGCTGGGCTACAGGGACTGAGGGATGCAGGGCTTCACCTGACGGTCACGGCACCACCACCTGGAACAGTGCAGCTATAGTCCAGTCCTGTGCACGGCCAGGCTAGCCTAGAAGGGCTGGGACTGGGCTACTCTAGGAGGCACGCATTCATTTTCATTCACGGGCAACCGAGCAGCCGAGCGGGGAGGACAAAACAAACTGGCACGGCGAGGTACACGGAGAGCTCCCGCGGTCTGGTGACGAGACGGGACGGGAGACGCGGGGGCCATGCCGCCGCTGCCGGGGCGTGGCGTCCCGGGCCGCCCGCCCGTCCGTCGGATGCCTGGCAGCGGGATCGGGATCGACGGGATGTCGAAAGGTGTCCCCTACGGACGGCCGCGATGGTGGGAGTTGTGTTCCGTCCCGAGACCCGAGTACCCGACCCGGCCACCCGAGCGGGAGTGGTGCGGGTGGAGTAGTAGAAGTACGGAGTAGGACCCGCGGAAGAAGGGATTCCGTGGCTGGTCGACTGGATTGGATGGATGGATGGATGGATGGAGAGGAGAGCTGCCCCGTCCTCCTCCTCCTCCTCCTCCTCGTGACCTTGTCGTTGTCTCGCAGCAGTCGCAGGGACCGAGAGACCAGAGGGTGGGCGTGTCCGGTCCCAGCGAGACCTTCACTTCACTTCCGCGGTTTTGGATCGTCGCTCGCTCCCGCGGTTTGCGAGGTTGCCGTTGCTTTCCCGCGGCTCGCAGGCTGCTTTGCGTGCACTAGCCCAGCCGTACTACTGGGCACTGGCAAGTCGCCGCCGCCCGCCAGGCACATCAATGCAATGCAATGTTCGTGTTCGTGTATGGATTGGATTGGTTCCATCGAGGACACCGGTAATGAATTCCTTTTGATGATTTCATTATTGCTAAGTAGTAGCCGATGTTCGAGTTGACCATGAACCCGGTGGGGTCTGCTCGTCTTTCTGGAAAGCGATCGAGTCGAGGACGGATGGAAGTGGTTGACCCTGCTGCTGCCTTTCTTCTCTTCGACGCCTCACGGCCAGCAGGAATAATTAGGATTAGGATGGTATATAAATAAATAAAAATCGCAGGTGTACAGTAGGTGCGGTGCATCCATCGTTATTATTATATATATGACTCTCGTATTTTTTGCGGTTCAGCTTCGCTTTCATACAGTATATCTAGCTCAACCGCCTCTGACAAGGCTCGCTCGCGACCGCAAAGCCAAATGGGCGACGCGATCCATCATCATCCATTCAGACTAGCAGGAACCCCTGCGCGGGCTAGGAAGCATCACAATGTGCAATGTTTTCATTATAAAATACAATGTGTCTGTTTCAAACGAAAAATAAAACCTCTTGAGTTGTTGCTTGTGCTTTGCCAATCTATGATATATAGGCTCTGATCGGCATGATTTATTGTGGCCGCGGCTGATTTGTTATAAGAGAAAAACACTGTTCCATGCCTAAAAAGTAGAGCTAATTCTGTCTAATAAACTTAAGCGAATATATATATATATATATATATATATATATATATATATATATAAGCTGTACGGGGAGCAAAAAGAAATCAATCTGAAGTTCATCACAAAGAGATGCAGGAAGTAATAAAAATAAAATGACATTCGCAGAAGAGAATTGGTGAGCTATAATGATATTGCATTAAGTGACCCAGTTGTTCTCATCTCAGCAAAAGCTCGTTTACTTGAGCTTGTTTTAACTTGTTTCAGCTTATTCTCTCTCACAGAATACTATTAAATCAGCCAAAATAAGTTCTAACAAACAAGCTTTAAAAATATGGCCACATGATCGGGGTGTCTATGCATTCTGGAGATACAACCAATATTTAGTGTACTGTAATCTTATCAACTGGAGCGGCAGAGAGCACTTAAGAAGGTGAGGGGATATCAGTTAGAAATGTGATGCCATATTTATGCTGAAACTTAGCTGAAATTTACGTTTCACAGAAATCCATAAAAGTAACAAAAACTGTCTTCTTTGTCGTCTCCATAAGTACCTGAGGTTGTGTCATAACGGTTCTACGCCTGTCCTCATGGAGATGTGGTCTGCTGCTATGAAGAATATTGAACACTTGCAAGCAAGGACGATGTAGATGAGGTTTTTCCTGGACTGGTGTTCGCCATGGGCATGCAAGCTGCTGTGTGGATTGGCACATAAGGGAAATGTTTTAGTAGGTAAATAATATTTCTGATTTAAAATGGTACGCCACAGATAATCGTAGCCGTACAGCTGACCACTGTACAAATTGAATTAAAATGATTGTAATACGTATCACATCACGAAGAAATGAGTACTTCCATCATATGGCACAGATGTTCATATGGATCCACTTACTAAAGAGGCTGGAATCATAAATGACATTGGAAAAAGGGCCATGTATTTTAGGGGGAGGCCTAGAAAATGTGTAAAATCTCAGGTTCTATTGTTGTTCAAATGGTTCACATGTGTTAAGCCATAAGTGCCACCTAGATGCAAATGAATATGTAGGCATCGACGTAAAATGGAAGCAGCATAAACCAAATCAGTGAGAACTTATTAGGTCGATGATATGTGACAAATATGTTCACGTGAATTCACGAATTATAAGGCATAGGATGGAAGAACTTACGTGTGGAAGTAGGGTTGTCGTGGCGGAAGGTATTCCTTGTCCAATGCATTCCTCTATAAATTTCTGCATAATCATATCAGCCATAGCATTATGAATATAAGACATAGAAACTTGACGATCACCACGGAAAAGAGTGGAGGTCAGATTGATAACACATTTGTGGTGCCACGTAATGTAGACCTATTGGTTAAGTACCCAGCACACATAAATGTTGAAAGTGTGAATCGCAATGGAATAGAGAGATATCTATTTAAGTATAGAAACAAAGGCCCTGACTCTGCCAAAGCTACAATCCACAGAAAAAGAGGCAGTCCAAATGGTACCACCGGGACATTTAACGAAATAAATGAATACTTAGACTACAAATGCGTAACTCCTAATGATGCAGCATGGCGGTTATTCCAGTTTGATATACACTACACTAACCCATCTATAGAGCGACTTCCTGTCCATCTACCTTTACAAAATGGTGTCTTATACACTGAAGATGACTACCTGGATCAAGTGATTGACGATCCATCTAAGCTCATAACAAAGCTAACAGCATGGTTCGACGCAATGCTATTCTGATATTCGCACCATTAACGAACACCAGCACCCAACATTTCGTGCAGCATGCGAAGCGCTGGGTTTGCTTGGTGATGACCCGGAGTGGTTCCATGTAATGGCTGATGCAGCACATTGGGCATTTCCATATCAATTATGGCAGTTATTCGTCACCTTACTGCTTTTCTGTGAACTCAAAGTCCCACTCAAGTTATTGAACAATATGTGAAGGTAATGGGAGAAGACATGGCATACCGTTCAAAGCAGGTGGCTCCAGAGACCCCAGATGTAATCATACAGCAGCACATCAGATCCTATGTCTTACAGGAGCTAGAAATACTCCTTAGGGATGCTGGTTATATCCTACATCACTTCAATTTACCATAGCCAGAGAAAAATTCTACTGAAGTTCTTACAAACAGATTAATAATGGAAGAACTTCATATGCTTCAGCTGATGTAGACGCTGAAGTAAACCAGATGATCACTCAACTGAATTCAGAGCAGAGGTATATCTATGATGTCATAGAGGATTCACTCTCAAATGAATCTAGCCATACCTTCTTTGTCTATGGATATGGTGGAAATGGCAAGATGTTTCTATGGAATACTTTGCTCAACAGTGTCAGAAAAAAAGGAAAGATAGCATTAGCAGTTGCATCTTCTGGCATAGCAGCTCTGTTACTCCTAGGAGGTCGAACGCCACACTCCCGTTTCAAAAATGCCTTTAGGCATCCAAGAACACTCTGTATGTGCCATCAAGAAAAACACACACCTTGCTGAACTGATACAACACACTTCACTAATTATATGGGATGAAGCACCTGTCAACCACAAACACTGCTTTGAAGCACTTGATCGCACCCTTAAAGATATTGTGTCATCTAGCAACAATGCCTCAGCACACAAACAATTTGGTGGTATAACAGTTGTTATTGGTGGTGATTTCAAGCAGACTCTTCCATTATTCCAAAAGCAAAAAAACCACATATTTTAGATGAATCAATCACCCGATCTTATTTATGGTGCAATTGTAAAGTGCTTCACTTAACTGAAAACATGAGGCTTAAATGCCCACACCTTTCAAAGTCAGGCAGAATTGAATTGAAAGAATTTGCTCAGTGGCTCCTCTCAATTGGTGATGGCACAACACATGCCAACATGCCTGCTGACCAACCTGACACATCATGGGTTCAAATTCTGGACAAGCTTCTACTACCACCTGACAAGAGGAAACTTGAGGGCCTAATTTCTTTTGTGTATGATACACCTCCGAAGGATCACAATTACCAGATTACCTATGCGAGCGAGCAATATTAGCTCCAAGAAATGAGGTAGCTGCTACTATAAATGCAGAAATCATTGCCCAGATAGCTACTGATGAAATGTCATACTATAGTGCTAATTCCATTGATGATCCAACATCCAACTATTGTACTCTAGAATCCCTTTATCCTCAGGAGTTCCTGAACACTATTAAAATTTCTGGCCTTCCAAATCATCATCTACACCTCAAGATTGGTGTTCCTATAATGTTACTCAGAAAATTGAGTCCCTCCGAAGGTTTGTGCAATGGAACTAGACTCATAGTGACACAGCTCACACACCGTATCATCAAAGTTCAAATAATTACAGGAAAGGCTAAGGGAACTAAAGCTTACATCCAAGAATAGTCTCCATTTCAGCTGATCCTAAATGGCCCTTTAAGCTAAAACGACGGCAATTCCCAGTGTGTGTATCATATAGCAAAGTTGGTGTCTACTTACCAAGCCCGGTGTTCTCTCACGGGCAACTTTATGTTGCGTTCTCACGTGTTACATCGCCCGCAGGCCTGCATGTGCTTATTGAAAATAGCTCCGTTGAACATGAAAATCAAACACATAACGTTGTGTACACTGAGATATTTAGCGACATATCAACATCTGCCCAATAAATCCAGGTAATATTGCCTACGTATTACTGTAGGTATTCAGTTATTGGGCGTTACTGAATCCGAATATTCCTTATTTGTGTATCTACCATATTATTCCTTATTTGTGTATACCATCTTCTAAACCCACATGTTAAACTTCGATTTCATTTCTTTCACGAGGATTCATGTTCAGAACCCATATGTTAGGTTTCTTTCCTCCATTGTTGAAATGGAACTTACCATACTTCATCACTGCTTAGTTCTAGAAATTGTTGATTCTGTGATACTAGAGCGTCTCTCTCTATCTCAAAAAAATTTGTGTGGCTTCCTATGCTGTGGTTATGATTATGATTGACAGAGTATGTCTAATAAATTAGAAAACAAAATGCCACTCTATATTATTATTACAATTTGAAAGCAAACATGTCAACTTGATGAAAAAAGCAGTGTTACATTCTTCTTTTCTTTTACAAGTACATTTGATGGTTTTCCTTGCACAACCGTATTATCCAATTTGACCCTTATATGGTCCATACATTGTTCTCCTTACATTCCCACTGTATAGAAAAAACTGTCCTCAAATGCCTATAAACAAATAATGTCCCACAGCACTCGCAATATAATAGATACATTTTCCCTGGTGATCGTCAAGTTTCTATGTCTTATATTCATAATGCTATGGCTGATATGATTATGCAGAAATTTATAGAGGAATGCATTGGACAAGGGAATACCTTCCGCCACGACAACCCTACTTCCACACGTAAGTTCTTCCATCCTATGCCTTATAATTCGTGAATTCACGTGAACATATTTGTCACATATCATCGACCTAATAAGTTCTCACTGATTTGGTTTATGCTGCTTCCATTTTACGTCGATGCCTACATATTCATTTGCATCTAGGTGGCACTTATGGCTTAACACATGTGAACCATTTGAACAACAATAGAACCTGAGATTTTACACATTTTCTAGGCCTCCCCCTAAAATACATGGCCCTTTTTCCAATGTCATTTATGATTCCAGCCTCTTTAGTAAGTGGATCCATATGAACATCTGTGCCATATGATGGAAGTACTCATTTCTTCGTGATGTGATACGTATTACAATCATTTTAATTCAATTTGTACAGTGGTCAGCTGTACGGCTACGATTATCTGTGGCGTACCATTTTAAATCAGAAATATTATTTACCTACTAAAACATTTCCCTTATGTGCCAATCCACACAGCAGCTTGCATGCCCATGGCGAACACCAGTCCAGGAAAAACCTCATCTACATCGTCCTTGCTTGCAAGTGTTCAATATTCTTCATAGCAGCAGACCACATCTCCATGAGGACAGGCGTAGAACCGTTATGACACAACCTCAGGTACTTATGGAGACGACAAAGAAGACAGTTTTTGTTACTTTTATGGATTTCTGTGAAACGTAAATTTCAGCTAAGTTTCAGCATAAATATGGCATCACATTTCTAACTGATATCCCCTCACCTTCTTAAGTGCTCTCTGCCGCTCCAGTTGATAAGATTACAGTACACTAAATATTGGTTGTATCTCCAGAATGCATAGACACCCCGATCATGTGGCCATATTTTTAAAGCTTGTTTGTTAGAACTTATTTTGGCTGATTTAATAGTATTCTGTGAGAGAGAATAAGCTGAAACAAGTTAAAACAAGCTCAAGTAAACGAGCTTTTGCTGAGATGAGAACAACTGGGTCACTTAATGCAATATCATTATAGCTCACCAATTCTCTTCTGCGAATGTCATTTTATTTTTATTACTTCCTGCATCTCTTTGTGATGAACTTCAGATTGATTTCTTTTTGCTCCCCGTACAGCTTATATATATATATATATATATATATATATATATATATATATATTCGCTTAAGTTTATTAGACAGAATTAGCTCTACTTTTTAGGCATGGAACAGTGTTTTTCTCTTATAACAAATCAGCCGCGGCCACAATAAATCATGCCGATCAGAGCCTATATATCATAGATTGGCAAAGCACAAGCAACAACTCAAGAGGTTTTATTTTTCGTTTGAAACAGACACATTGTATTTTATAATGAAAACATTGCACATTGTGATGCTTCCTAGCCCGCGCAGGGGTTCCTGCTAGTCTGAATGGATGATGATGGATCGCGTCGCCCATTTGGCTTTGCGGTCGCGAGCGAGCCTTGTCAGAGGCGGTTGAGCTAGATATACTGTATGAAAGCGAAGCTGAACCGCAAAAAATACGAGAGTCATATATATAATAATAACGATGGATGCACCGCACCTACTGTACACCTGCGATTTTTATTTATTTATATACCATCCTAATCCTAATTATTCCTGCTGGCCGTGAGGCGTCGAAGAGAAGAAAGGCAGCAGCAGGGTCAACCACTTCCATCCGTCCTCGACTCGATCGCTTTCCAGAAAGACGAGCAGACCCCACCGGGTTCATGGTCAACTCGAACATCGGCTACTACTTAGCAATAATGAAATCATCAAAAGGAATTCATTACCGGTGTCCTCGATGGAACCAATCCAATCCATACACGAACACGAACATTGCATTGCATTGATGTGCCTGGCGGGCGGCGGCGACTTGCCAGTGCCCAGTAGTACGGCTGGGCTAGTGCACGCAAAGCAGCCTGCGAGCCGCGGGAAAGCAACGGCAACCTCGCAAACCGCGGGAGCGAGCGACGATCCAAAACCGCGGAAGTGAAGTGAAGGTCTCGCTGGGACCGGACACGCCCACCCTCTGGTCTCTCGGTCCCTGCGACTGCTGCGAGACAACGACAAGGTCACGAGGAGGAGGAGGAGGAGGAGGACGGGGCAGCTCTCCTCTCCATCCATCCATCCATCCATCCAATCCAGTCGACCAGCCACGGAATCCCTTCTTCCGCGGGTCCTACTCCGTACTTCTACTACTCCACCCGCACCACTCCCGCTCGGGTGGCCGGGTCGGGTACTCGGGTCTCGGGACGGAACACAACTCCCACCATCGCGGCCGTCCGTAGGGGACACCTTTCGACATCCCGTCGATCCCGATCCCGCTGCCAGGCATCCGACGGACGGGCGGGCGGCCCGGGACGCCACACCCCGGCAGCGGCGGCATGGCCCCCGCGTCTCCCGTCCCGTCTCGTCACCAGACCGCGGGAGCTCTCCGTGTACCTCGCCGTGCCAGTTTGTTTTGTCCTCCCCGCTCGGCTGCTCGGTTGCCCGTGAATGAAAATGAATGCGTGCCTCCTAGAGTAGCCCAGTCGTACTACTGGGCACTGGCAAGTCGCCGCCGCCCGCCAGGCACATCAATGCAATGCAATGTTCGTGTTCGTGTATGGATTGGATTGGTTCCATCGAGGACACCGGTAATGAATTCCTTTTGATGATTTCATTATTGCTAAGTAGTAGCCGATGTTCGAGTTGACCATGAACCCGGTGGGGTCTGCTCGTCTTTCTGGAAAGCGATCGAGTCGAGGACGGATGGAAGTGGTTGACCCTGCTGCTGCCTTTCTTCTCTTCGACGCCTCACGGCCAGCAGGAATAATTAGGATTAGGATGGTATATAAATAAATAAAAATCGCAGGTGTACAGTAGGTGCGGTGCATCCATCGTTATTATTATATATATGACTCTCGTATTTTTTGCGGTTCAGCTTCGCTTTCATACAGTATATCTAGCTCAACCGCCTCTGACAAGGCTCGCTCGCGACCGCAAAGCCAAATGGGCGACGCGATCCATCATCATCCATTCAGACTAGCAGGAACCCCTGCGCGGGCTAGGAAGCATCACAATGTGCAATGTTTTCATTATAAAATACAATGTGTCTGTTTCAAACGAAAAATAAAACCTCTTGAGTTGTTGCTTGTGCTTTGCCAATCTATGATATATAGGCTCTGATCGGCATGATTTATTGTGGCCGCGGCTGATTTGTTATAAGAGAAAAACACTGTTCCATGCCTAAAAAGTAGAGCTAATTCTGTCTAATAAACTTAAGCGAATATATATATATATATATATATATATATATATATATATATATATAAGCTGTACGGGGAGCAAAAAGAAATCAATCTGAAGTTCATCACAAAGAGATGCAGGAAGTAATAAAAATAAAATGACATTCGCAGAAGAGAATTGGTGAGCTATAATGATATTGCATTAAGTGACCCAGTTGTTCTCATCTCAGCAAAAGCTCGTTTACTTGAGCTTGTTTTAACTTGTTTCAGCTTATTCTCTCTCACAGAATACTATTAAATCAGCCAAAATAAGTTCTAACAAACAAGCTTTAAAAATATGGCCACATGATCGGGGTGTCTATGCATTCTGGAGATACAACCAATATTTAGTGTACTGTAATCTTATCAACTGGAGCGGCAGAGAGCACTTAAGAAGGTGAGGGGATATCAGTTAGAAATGTGATGCCATATTTATGCTGAAACTTAGCTGAAATTTACGTTTCACAGAAATCCATAAAAGTAACAAAAACTGTCTTCTTTGTCGTCTCCATAAGTACCTGAGGTTGTGTCATAACGGTTCTACGCCTGTCCTCATGGAGATGTGGTCTGCTGCTATGAAGAATATTGAACACTTGCAAGCAAGGACGATGTAGATGAGGTTTTTCCTGGACTGGTGTTCGCCATGGGCATGCAAGCTGCTGTGTGGATTGGCACATAAGGGAAATGTTTTAGTAGGTAAATAATATTTCTGATTTAAAATGGTACGCCACAGATAATCGTAGCCGTACAGCTGACCACTGTACAAATTGAATTAAAATGATTGTAATACGTATCACATCACGAAGAAATGAGTACTTCCATCATATGGCACAGATGTTCATATGGATCCACTTACTAAAGAGGCTGGAATCATAAATGACATTGGAAAAAGGGCCATGTATTTTAGGGGGAGGCCTAGAAAATGTGTAAAATCTCAGGTTCTATTGTTGTTCAAATGGTTCACATGTGTTAAGCCATAAGTGCCACCTAGATGCAAATGAATATGTAGGCATCGACGTAAAATGGAAGCAGCATAAACCAAATCAGTGAGAACTTATTAGGTCGATGATATGTGACAAATATGTTCACGTGAATTCACGAATTATAAGGCATAGGATGGAAGAACTTACGTGTGGAAGTAGGGTTGTCGTGGCGGAAGGTATTCCCTTGTCCAATGCATTCCTCTATAAATTTCTGCATAATCATATCAGCCATAGCATTATGAATATAAGACATAGAAACTTGACGATCACCAGGGAAAATGTATCTATTATATTGCGAGTGCTGTGGGACATTATTTGTTTATAGGCATTTGAGGACAGTTTTTTCTATACAGTGGGAATGTAAGGAGAACAATGTATGGACCATATAAGGGTCAAATTGGATAATACGGTTGTGCAAGGAAAACCATCAAATGTACTTGTAAAAGAAAAGAAGAATGTAACACTGCTTTTTTCATCAAGTTGACATGTTTGCTTTCAAATTGTAATAATAATATAGAGTGGCATTTTGTTTTCTAATTTATTAGACATACTCTGTCAATCATAATCATAACCACAGCATAGGAAGCCACACAAATTTTTTTGAGATAGAGAGAGACGCTCTAGTATCACAGAATCAACAATTTCTAGAACTAAGCAGTGATGAAGTATGGTAAGTTCCATTTCAACAATGGAGGAAAGAAACCTAACATATGGGTTCTGAACATGAATCCTCGTGAAAGAAATGAAATCGAAGTTTAACATGTGGGTTTAGAAGATGGTATACACAAATAAGGAATAATATGGTAGATACACAAATAAGGAATATTCGGATTCAGTAACGCCCAATAACTGAATACCTACAGTAATACGTAGGCAATATTACCTGGATTTATTGGGCAGATGTTGATATGTCGCTAAATATCTCAGTGCACACACCGTATCATCAAAGTTCAAATAATTACAGGAAAGGCTAAGGGAACTAAAGCTTACATCCCAAGAATAGTCTCCATTTCAGCTGATCCTAAATGGCCCTTTAAGCTAAAACGACGGCAATTCCCAGTGTGTGTAT